>JAQLOM010000012.1:10648694-10663149 GCA_030068315.1 Chrysichthys thysi | reverse complement strand
TCTGTCTGTCTGTCTATCTATCTATCTATCTATCTATCTATCTATCTATCTATCTATCTATCTATCTAAAATAGTTCAAATGAGAATGATGTTTTAGCTCAAAAAATAAATTCTGCTATTTGAGTGGAAACTCTGAAGGGCACTGCGGGTAGAAGGTACAGTTACCTCTTGCTCACATAAATATATGAGATGAATACCGTACTTGGTGCTTTGTATTCTTTTTGTCTGAATCCAGTAGCTTTGCTCGGTAACTATCCAGTAGGTGGCAGTGTCTCCCTCACCCTGCATTACATGAAGTAGCTTTTCTGTGCCCTCAGTGCCCTCGTGCTCCTGAATGTCTGACGGATTTGAAGCTTGAAATGAGAAGAATTTAGTTCAATTGCACTGCTTCAGGATGAAGAAGCCTCCCGCCTTAGTAGGTTCCTGAACTGACTATCGCTATCTCACAGCACCTTGTTATTATTGCACCTCTGTATATATGCGGTGAGAGACTTGTGAGAAAGTGATACCTCTTGAGTGGGAGAAATCAATGAAGTAGCGTGAGCTTGACGGGGCAGACGAAGGCAGAAACTGAAACTGTTGGTGGGTGTTAGTTTTGTTGTTTATTGCAGGAGAGACCGCTGTTCTCTGAGTTGAATGAGGTCATGTGTAGCTGTAACAGTGCAGACATAGCCATAAGGCCCCACACTCCCAGAACCCACACACACTTAAGCACACACATGGAACCTGAGCTACTTCCACTGACTCCTCTGACTCATTTTTCCCTTATTTATTCTTACGTTTTACGTGATCTTTCTCTCTCCCAGAGGCTGTCCTCCACTGCTAATTAGAGCACATCCACGCAAGCTAACAAGTCAGTACAATGGCCTGCTCTTTCTTTGTCTCTCCTCTTGTGTGGAAGCTGCATTGTGTCTTTCATTTTGGCCTGGCCTGATGATCTTTTCTCCTCTTGCTCCATCCTGTTTCTTCCGCTAAGGCGTGCCAGCCAGTATCTGTCCATCCACTGTGTGTTCAGGTGCCAGCAGCTTCCCCAGGAACACTGAGACTCCGTTCATCTCTGAGCATGTGTGATAGCCCCCCTTCCGTGTCTTCCCCTCCACATTCACACACATTCCATTTACACGGCTGTGGACACACCAGCTCAGTGGAATGTTAATCTTGCGCCTCTTGTTTTTGCACCTACACTCATTGCGGGTCTACATTTTGCCGATGGGTGTTTATACTCTCAGGTGTATCCGGCTATAATACGGACACCCTTCCTCCCGCTTTCTGGAGCTGAATGGCGTCCCTGTGAAAGCCTGCCCTAGTCCTGCTTTAATCTGCCAATGTCGTGTGCGGTAGCCTGTGCTGTAGACTCCGAGCGAGTGGAGTCCACCCACACCAAACCTCAGCTGCTATTTCGAGACCCGTTTTTAAAAGACCTGCAGGCTTTCCTTGGCATCGAAGACTGGCCCTTAAACTGATCCTCCTATAAAGGGGAGCATTTTGGCACAGACTTTTATGACACTTCCTGTTCAACACATCCAGGTTGCTTGCACTGAGCGAAAAGGCTAATGCTTTACAGCAGGGATTTTGTATACAGTGTGTGTGTGTGTGTGTGTGTGTGTGTGTGTGTGAAGGTGAAAAAAAGAGCATCTTGTGTGGCACCAGGGATTTACATAGTGGAATATGTGTCCAAGAAAACACTTATATTCAGGTTGATAAACCCATCAGTCAAGCATCACAGGCCAAGGGATGTCGAAATAAAATTGTGCCCATATGCAGTGATTGATAAAATCCACTAGAGGGAGTGTATTTAACAATAATGGCTTTGAGCGTTGAGTTGTTTTCAATAGGATTATGTTACACATACTTCTCATGACAGATCTGCAGTCCAAATCTTTATAAACACTCCCTAAATTTTCCACAAGCAGCGCCACACTGAGCAGCGAGACACACGCACCATACGTCATCCTGTACCGGGGAACCACAGGAATTGAAAGTTGCTGTTTAATATCAGGAGCCAAAGCCCATAAGCATGTCATCTGTCAGCAACTTCTGTTTGTATAATCCATCCACCTCTCACCACTTCCACTGTATCGGAAGCCCACTGATGCTGGTCAGTCATCACTGAATTAAATCTGCTCTAAATTCTCATGCCGTTTTTCCATTTCTTGTCACTTTGTCTGTCCTGTCTCATGGCTGCTAATATTTCAGGAAACTCTCATTGTAGCATAGCGGCAGCTCAGTGACATCACAGTTTATATGCAGGCGCGTGAGGTAAGTCGAGGACAGCTCACTACAGCTACCAGCAGGACCTGGGAATACAGTATGTTACACTGAGGTCCCCTGCTGCAGAACTGGCAGAGCTGGTGTTTGCTTCTGGACTGGGATCAAATGGAAACAGAGTACAGGCTGAAGCTGCGTGGGGGCCATGACCCCTTGTCCGCTGTCTCACCCTGTTCTGGTGGAAATTGTGTGAGGAAAGTGCGTGTGGGCTTTGAAACGCGTCTTTGTTTAAGAGATTGGGAGCATATATGCAGACATTCTTGTTTCTATGTGTGCATATAGGCATTATTTGTGTATGCGTGTGTGATTTTATACAGCGTGTGCTGTCCCTTCCGCAATCTGCCCTGGCTTGCTCTCATGCCCTGGACCGCCGCCACCCAGAGTGGCATTACAGAGCCACGGGCAAACGAAATGTTTATTTTGACCCTGCAGTACAACCCAAACATGTCAGAGATTATCCGTATCAGATATATCTGTATCTGTCAGCCTCGGTTTATCGGTCCAGTGTGTGAAAATAGATTTTGATGCATTAATGATGTGATCCCTTGTGTTAGCAAAGTTGCTGTAAGCAGACTGATTTTTTTGACTTTTATATACTGATTTGGAGTTTGAATGTTTACATGAAATCCTAAGAGTTATTTGCATGTCAGACTCGGTATCGAGTCATTACAATCTTACTATAGGGTTCAAGTCAAACCTGTGTCCGTGACCTGACTTAGAGTTCAGTAAGAGTGAAGTAGATGGTTCTTTTGCTGCTGTGTCTTTTTTTTTTTCACTTCAGCCCTCATATCTTGACACACCTAGGTCTGCTTGTTTGCCTCTGTCTCACACGTGTGTACATTCTGTCTTTCACGTGGCTGCTTTCACCAAATGAAAGATTACACTCAGTGTTGTTAAGATGAGTCAGAGGACGTGTGTTCACTCATTACTGGTACACTATGAAATCAGCCAAGCACTCATTTGGCAAATGCCAGAGCTACTGTGAGAGAAGAGACTGTATGTTCTACCAGAAGAGAGAGAGAGAGAGAAAAAAAGAGAGAGAGAGTGTGTTTGAAAACAGGAACTGGAATGTCCTGTGCTTGAACATTCTGTATTTCTTACCAGTCCCAATTTCTCTGTTACTTTTGGTTGCTATTAAAACATCTCTACATATCTGTGTTTAACTTTCTCATGCTTATCTCTCTGCTATCTACCTGACCAATTTCTACTTATTTGAATGTGTGTCTACTGGACTTGATGGGAAATGCCCCAGGAAACCAAACGAAGAAAACGAGCGAGTTAAATGGCACGACAGTCAGAGAGATTTGAAATGGAAAGTGCATTGCTAAGCAGAGTGCAGGTGACGCACGATAAAACCAGGGCGTATGCGTTTGCACATTATCGTTATACAGTCCCACAGTTGCCTGCTGTGCCTGTTTCATTAGTGCACTTTTGACAAACTTTCCTTCTAAGTCTGCCACTTTTCTCTCTGTCACAGCCGTCATCCCGTTGACAGACTCCGAGCACAAGCTTTTATCCCTGCACTTTGCGGTGGACCCAGGCAGAGACTGGGAGTGGGGGAGGGATGACAACGACAACGCCAAACTGGCCAAGTAAGATCCTTCAATCCCTTCCATCGGTCTGGCCCTTGCCTTCCCAGGAGCTTAAGGGCTCTGCTGGCTGGCTCACTCTGTCACACAGTGCCTAAAGAGGGGACGCTCTATTCGTGCTATCCCCCACATAGGGGATTTTGCTGGACAAAATCTGGTCAGCAGAATTCCAGTAGAGAGACAAGGGAATGTAATTCCCTACTATTCTGGAAAAAGCAGCATTCAGTCATCTGAAAGGTTGCCACATATTTATATAACCTAGTGGAGATATTGAATTTCTCAAGGATGAAATGAGTCCAGTGTGATATTTTCGTTTGAAAAAAGTAGACAAAGTCCACATCAGGATATGCAAAGATTTAAAGCAAACATTAACACTGAAATGAAAGCAGTGAACTAGTTCATCATTTCCTATACCTATATCTTGTGGTTGTGTTGTTTACAGTTTTTGGATTACTCAGAACTGAGGTATAATTTGAACCAGTTTTGCTTTAGGCATATAAGAGGCTAATGAATTTACTGTAACTACTGTATAGTCCGTAAATGGCTTAATTCAAGCAATTCTTTTGATTCTTCTGAATTGCATAATTTGTCTTAAAGCTCCCCTGTCCATCCAGAGGAGAAAGCGTTCGATATTCTTTAGTCATGTGTGATGTGTGAAAGTCTATTGAGCTACACTACCCTTTCTCTTTTTTCTGTTTTAGTCTTATCCTCTCTTTGGAAGCAAAGCTAAACCTCCTGCACAGTTATATGAATGTAACATGGATTCGAATACCATCAGAGACACGGGTGTGTACGGAATGAGTCTTTTAAAATCACTAACCTGTTCCATTTTCACGGTTGATACACAGGGTTACAGAAAGTGTGTTTTGATTCACCTCTCTGTCTGATATTGTAGGCGCCGCTTGCTCAACCCGAGTCACCCACCGCATCAGCAGGTGAAGATGTGCAGTCACTGGCGGAATCCATGGACTCGGACCGGGAGTCTGTCTGCAGCAATTCCAACCTCAACAATGGTAAGACTAGCAAAGAGAAAGACAAAGACAAGCAGAACAAGGAGAAAGACAAAGCTCGAGCTGACTCAGTAGCCAACAAGTTGGGCAGCTTTAGCAAGACTCTTGGCATCAAGCTGAAGAAGAACATGGGTGGCCTGGGTGGTCTGGTACATGGCAAAATCAGCAGGTCCACCATAACCAATGGCCGTGCTGTGGAGAGCAGTGAACAGAAGCCCAAAAAGAAAGACTCCAAAACACGCAAAGGGAGCAAAGAGGAGTCGGGTCAATCCACTAGCACGTCATCTTCTGAGAAAGCAACCAGCCCATCTCCTACTGACAGAGCTTCAGGTAACTCCTCTGGAGAAAGGCAGGGCAGTTCAGGCAAAAGCCAAGATGAGCGAACTCTGGACAACTGGAAGTACAGCACAGACGTCAAGCTGAGCCTGAACATCCTTCGTGCAGCCATGCAGGGCGAGCGTAAGTTCATCTTTGCTGGTCTTTTGCTGACCAGCCACCGGCATCAATTCCATGAAGAGATGATCAGCTACTACCTGAGCAGTGCCCAGGAGCGCTTCAGCACTGAGCAGGAACAGAAGAGGAAAGCAGAGGCGGAGAAAAAGCTCCAGACCAACGGCGCCCTCAAGAAGCCTGAACAGGAGAGCACGTTCCAGAGAGAGCGCTCGGACAGCTCTCCCCCCGAGAGCTGCTCACCTGTTCTGCATCCCAGCCATATGCATACACTAAAGGGCCAAGGAAGGAATAGCCCTACTCTCGCTGCTTCCCCAATTCCCATCCCTAATGCCAACCCGACTTCAGTCCCATGCTCGTCCATGTCACCCGTCCCCTTCTCCTCTCCCAGTCAAGGTGCTAAGAGACAAGAACCTATCCCGGTGTCTGCCCACTATAGCCATACTCCGCCCATCCAGAGGCACAGCGTCATACACCTGCGAGATAGCAACCCGCAGTCCTCCAGCTACCAGGATGAGCCCTATAAAATTCCAGTGGGGACACTGAAGACTTGTGCCACGTATCCACAACAGAACCGCTCACTGTCCTCTCAGAGCTATAGTCCAGCACGCACGTCTGGGATTCGCGCCATCCATGGTGGAGATTCACTGCCATACAGTATGGCTGGCGAGCACAAGTCCCATACCTACACCAACGGCTTTAATGCAAGCCATATTCGGGACAGTCTGGAGTTCGCGGATGAGGAACTCACACCCCACTCCTGGCTCAACCATGACAAATCCAAGGTCCGCAGTGGAACCTGCCCTATGTACTGCTTTCAGCAGAAGCGCTGTAAGAGGGAGAACTGCTCTTTTTATGGCAGGCCAGAGACAGAGAACTACTGCTCCTACTGCTACAGAGAGGAGCTGAAACGCAGGGAAAGGGAGGGCAAAGGACACCGGCCTGGATAGCCCCGCTCATACACACACATGCAGTTGAACACTGATGTGTGTGCGATTAAAAAGACAGCAGTGACATCATCACCCTCTGCACTATGCGAGTTATAGACAAATACTGGCATCCCGTTTTCTAATCTATTTAAGAATGATCTCCTTGTAATCTTGTTACTTTTCTCTCAATAGCAAAATGACACTGCAGTTTACAGCTTTGGCCAGAGATTGTGCTGTCATTTTATTTGTCAGTTTGTCTTTTGTCCAAATTTACATTCTTTTACTTGTTCTAGAGTAAAAGCTCATGTCTGTGCATTTTGCCCAGTCTGTAATCTGAGATTTCTAGTACTAGCTGAAAGAGATGTAAAAGCATATGTCAGTCTCCTCTGAGCTCTCCAAAAGCTTACTGGGTAACTCATTTGAATGCAATACTTCAGTCAATATCTCGATAGCAAGTAACATGTTTCTGCTTTGGAAATTATTCAAATGGGAGGAACAACCGGTGATGAACACGGAAGGTTTTAAAAAGCAATAAGTTTGGTAATGAGCGCAGTCCCTCCCCTTTTTATCTATGCATTCTCAATGTCAGCCATAGTGTATTGTCTTTGTGCAGAAATGAGTGTGATTTTATCTGCTCGGATGTAAGGAGATTGTACTGAAATTGAATTTATGGCAGGTCAAAGTGTGCTGCATGGTATGTCACATGCTTTTGATTGTGCGGCACATGACCGAACCACGTGTACATCGGTTTGCATTCCATTTGAGCTCTCCTCACTACCATCTGATGCAGTACAGTGCCATTTATTCCTATCTGTGTTTGGCAATACATCACATTCTTGGTAGCAAATGGCTTCTGTAAAATAACCCACTGCTACCCGTGGCAAATTTATACAGTGCAAGAGTAACAATATAATGGAATACAAACCTTTATACACCTTTATAGTTTAGTCGACTAAAAGTGAACGCCAATGGAACTCTGTGATGTTTGTCAGTCAATGTTTGCGTACACATTGGTGTCGTGTAGGTACTGGCTGTTGCTCATCATTTGTTCTGTAACCCACAAGCACACACATGCCAGTCTATCAACAGACCCACCTGCGATTCCCTAAAAAAAAAAAAAAAAAAAAAAAGCTGTGCCAAAAACATGCTCCTATATTTGAAATTCTCAGGTACTGTGTTAAATGTGTAGAGTATAGTATAATCCCAAAATTGAATCGAAAAATTCAAGATCACTTTTAGTATAATAGAACAAAGTTGGATTGAAAATTTAATTAGCAAGCAGGAGTGGCTTGTGACCATAGATTTTGGTGGGGCAGAAAAACGATATAATAACTACACAGCCTCAAAAAATGTAATCATGCTTGACTATAAGCCATTATCTAGCGAGTCCTTTAGCGTAACCCCATGATGGGCAAATGGCAGTCGACAAGACATGAATGAACTTGAACAATCTAAGTATGTTTATGAAGGTTTGCTGATAATTGCTCTCCAAAGATACATTAACAACCTAGCTAGTCATGTAGATAGCTGGATAAAATTGTGAATTAAACTTGCTAATCAAATCATTTCTAATCAGGGAAAGGACTGAAAACTATGGACTAAAATATAGCAGCGCTCATTTTAATAACTTGCATTCGATTTTTTTTTTTTTTTTTTTTTTTTTTTAGCAAATTCAACTATGTTTGACGTACTAGGTGTAGTTCCTTTTGCCATTTGCACAGTGTGAGACAAACACAGAAGGGGTAATATTGTTAATCGTCCTGTCCGCTGCTCTTCCCCGCACTCGTAAACAATGCATTCATAGAGCAAGCATGGGGCAGAGTGATTGCTTCCCCAATCGGGCTCAGTTTGTACTGCCACTGTATGCAGTTATAACTCTGTGGAGCTAAATGGGGCACTGATCACACTGCTCCAAGATTGCATTACATTTGACTAAAAAGAGGTCAGTAGAATTACAAGATTAAATCGTAACAGATATAGTCGACAAGGCTCTGCCCCACCTGTCCCTATGGTTGAGCTGCCACTGAAGACATCATTAACAGCAACAAAGGTGTAATGTAGGTTATATATTACAGCAAAGAGCAACATCATAGCAGGTGTCTTGTAACTCTAAAACTTAACTTGTTTTGTGTACTGGAAAGGCCTTGATTCCTCTGCCATTCAAAGCACCAGAAGGCCTGACAGTATCATTATTGCTAACCTTTGTGTGAGCATGGGCAAAGCAAAGTCCTCTTCCTAGTGCTTCTCTTCTTCAGGCGAGTGACGAATGTAAGAGCGTTACTCATTCCTTTCTGGTGTGTGCTGTAATACTGAATAACCCTGCACAGTCTAACGCTCAGTGTGTCTGCCTCTCCTGGATCCTGTATTTTCCCCACTGAGTTTTCTCGCCCCTTCCTTCTATGTCTCCTCCTGTTCCTCCTTTCTATGTGACAGAATCATGGACTTGCACCGTCTTAGAAGTGTAAAATATGATTTTATATTCATTTGACAGTTTTACACTAAATTATTAATTTGCACATTAGGTACTGATGTAAATAGTACGAGGAAACAGGGAAAACAAAAGAAAACAAGATTAGTTTGTTGTTAACACTGTTGTCTGTGCCTTCTCTTTATTGTATGCGAGTATGGCGGAGCGTGTGGGTGTTTATTTGGATGTTGTCCTGCGAGTATGTGCGTGTCATTATCCTCAGTGTCCTGTAATTTGAGCTATGACATGTTGCGGTTTCAGTCAATATAAGAGCCCAGATTAGACTGTCTGCTTGCTCACATAATTAATCACACGGAGTGAAAATAGATTACAGCAGTATGTACCCTATGCATTTTGACCCATAATCCTGGAATATTTCAGTTCAAGCCTGACAGCTACAGATTGAAAATTACACTCGGCAGCTGTCTTGCAGGTCACCTGTCTCACAACTGCCCTGTGGCTCAGCAGCTGACAATAAACTCTTTTCTCCATGTTCATGTTGTGCGCATAAACCCACATACCGTACGTACATATGGAAAACGTGGATAGATAGGAATTTAAGACCCAAAGCTAAACGATACAGTGCGGTATATTTTCTTCGGTCTGAAATGCACCCTTGCGTTTGCACGAGGGCCTTCATTTGGAAACTCTGCCTTTATTGCTTGTGTTGCATACTAATATTCTAAATTTAGTAGAAGACCCAAAATAACAGGAACTTAATGCACCCACGTTACCAAACACAAAAGTGGCTTTAAATAAAATAGGGTTTTACCAAGTTTAACACTATTCACCCCACATAAGAAAAAACAAATTCTGATTAGTCTGTTTCCATCCCGGCGGCGGCATATGTCGGGCGTATAGAGTTAAAATAAATAAATAAATAAATAAAAACACACACAAACGAATACACAGACATAAGAACACCAGTCATTGTCTGTGGTTTCACGGCATGCTGCTATTATACAGTGTAGGGCAACAGTCCAATGTTTTAACAGCATTTTACCTCAAGGTTCGAGAGAGACAGCGAATTACTCAATCATCATTATCATAATCGGCTTAACACCGAGCGACCTCACCGTCACCTCTTACTCATTAAGGGTTTCTGTAAGAGCTTTAAGTGGCTAGTCTTATCCATACAACTGCTAATATAGACATAACAAAGGTTTCCTTAACAGGGATGCTACCTTGAGTATGTTCTCGATAAAGCGTTTATGACGTGTCAGCACTAAAGACTTTATCGCACATACCCGTTATTTGAATTTAAGAAATAATGGGTTCTAAACTGATACAAATATAGATATGAATAGGTGGCATGCTATATTTGCATCTGGTTGAGACGTCCCTGTGGGACGCAACAAAGGACTTGCACAAGAAGAAAGTTTTTACTTTCGCGTGGATGAGGGGTCAGATATGAAACTTGTGGGCATGACCTAGCAGTGAGATATGAATCTTGCGGGTCATAGAAAAAACACATTAATGAACAGCTACAATTCTAGCTTGGGGTAAAATGTTAGACTACTGAGAGGAAGGCTGTGAGTTCAAATCCCAGCCCCACCAAGCTGCCAATAGGTGCGCCCTTGAGTAAGGCCCATAACCCTCTACTGCTCGGTAGTGTATATGAGATAAATTGCTTTGGATAACCGTGTGTGCAAAATGTACGTCACAAACGTGAACTTTGCATTCACAGTGATGTCTTTTTTAGCTGTCTAATCAGGGTCATGGTGGTTTAAAGTAGGCTACAGGTTTGTTTTTATTTCGGGAAGCCCAAAAAATTGTTAGAAAATATTATGGGCAGGAACAAGCAAAAATAAAATCTGCGCAAATGGGCTTTAAAAGAAAATTCAAAACCCCTTCTGAGCTTGGTGATGGCCACTTTGAGTTTAAATCAGAATACAGATTCTGTACAAATATTCCGAACACTAAACAGATACAGATAGTGGCATTTCATTACACAACTAATATATACATACAAACACCAAATACTTTCAAGTAGCCAGTAGTACTAAGGCACTAGCTTTTTTTTTTTCATGTTAGGATTGTGACCGTTATGGACACCATTAATGGACTATCCATTAGAATGTGGCTCCTGTTGGGGTTTCTGAGTTAGCATCTGTGATAGGAATCTTACGTGCCTTTTTAAATTCAACTTTTAATTGGTGTTTACGGGAATTCCATGGTATCCTACGGGTATTATTACCATTTTGATTTTAGGTAGCTTGGGAACGGGAATATCATTAAGTTTCATGACACCTCATATACATCCCACCTCATGTAGGTGCTATGAGTTTACATGGCGTTCCCATGGTGACCCATGAAGTGCAATGGGAATTTTCCTTATGGGTATGAACAGTGCGGCCCAGACAACAAGCTGTCAGTGATAGAACCACCCTTAGTGGTGCAGTTTCAAATGTTTTAAACGTGCATTTAACCTGGAATAAACCTGGAACAGTCATAAAATAAGGAAACATCGGGAAAAAAATGTGATTCGCAATATTGTCATTCAATCCTGCTAGTTTTATTGCAGGCTTCTCTTTAAAAAAATTGGGCCCAGAAATTATTCGCAGCTTAAGAAGAGATACTCAGCTCTATTTCTATTTCCTTAAAATAACCCCCAAAGTATATGTGGTTTGAGCACATGGGGTGGGGTCAATGTTTTCATTGCAATTACAATTGGCATACATAGCGGAGACTAAAAATGACACAGTGCTCTTTAAGTTAGATCAGGTTCAGCTGCATGCTATATGCTTTGGCTCATGGAGAATGCAGTGCAAATTTTACTTGACATTAGCCCCGGACTAAGTTCATGCAAAATGTGAATTGAATGTGAATGAAAGAAAATCAGGGAAGGATAAGGTCATCATTTACATACCATGAGACCTTTTTGTGCTCATGAGGGCGTGTGCGTCTCCTTGGGTACAGTAGCCCGTGTTATTTGAGTGAGTCTGTCTCTAGTGCATTGTTAAAGAAAGAGACGGAGAGTCGGAGACAGTCTGGGGGAGGCATGCTACCATGTGTGCGTAGTGTGAACGTTACTGCAGGATCTCGTGACTGGGCTGTGGCTTTAATGAGCTGTGCTGGTTTGTGCGCTGCACAGATTGAGCTCCATTGTACACAGCTCATACCACACCGAGCTGGGTCAGGGGGATAGAGTCAGGTCACGCTTTCCACTACAAAAAACAAAAGTCCCTGCTCGTTGAGGGACTGCGGCGTTTATGGCACACTGTTTTCACATCGCCTTAATTTAAAGTGTGTTTCTAGGCATGAGACATGTGAAATTGCCATATATAAAAGTTGACTCAGCATGCCTTTGGAAATCAGTGTTGTTGGATAAACTGTGAGAGATCGAATCAGATCCGCCGCAAAAAACAGACTGTGTGTGTGAACCTCCTGACACTGAAGAGGCCACGTGGAAGAGGAGAGAGGAGACACAGTGGAAACAGCTAAACACTTTCTGCTGGTGTGTGTGTGTGTGTGTGTGTGTGTGTGTGTGTGTGTGTGTGTGGTTTGTGAGTGTGTTTGTGTGTGAGGAAGAGAGGAAGGATGGAGGGAGGGAGGCTTCTGGCTTACCCTCCCTTTGTGTTTTTGTAATTTATGATAGATAGAGACACTAGTAGCAGACACAACACACGTAACACACTTGATAGGAATGACAATGAAGCACAGTGCGAGATCTCTGTTGTCACTTGTACGGGAATAATTTCCCTATGAGTGCTTATCAAAAACACTAATTATCATCTTTGCTTTCATGTCAGTTGCAGGCACATCTGTCTCTGCTCTCACGTAACAAGACAAAAAGGGGAATTTAAATACGTCTGATAAATATTGATGCTTATCTGGCGCCCAGCTCTCCTTTAAAGCTTACAGAATGAAACATGAGGCCACGGTGTGATTTCAAATGGAATTCAGTGCGACATCTTTCAACTTACGTCTTCTTTCCTGTGCTTTCTTACTTGGTTCGCGCGTGTGGCTTAAAATTGTGATCTGAAACTTTAGAAACTTGACAAAAATCCGTTCTATGAAAGATGTTTTGAAGTTACTGGTTAATTGTTAGGAAGTGGACCCATGGGGTAAGCAAGAAAGAAAAAAAGAAATGGAATGAGAAATTTTAATGAGGCTTTTTGATTTTCATAAAGACTTCTTTCTTTCTCTTCCAGTATAAGTAGAGTGTGTGTGTGTGTGTGTGTGTGTGTCAATGCCAGCCGGTGTCGCCCCCACACAGATCGTGAAAGAGAGAGAGAGTGAGGAAGCCCAGAGAGGTCACACTACAGCAACACCCACTGCACGGCGCCCACACACAGTCTGAACTCAAAGTCTGTCTGCCTGGTTGCCTCTCAGAGCTCTGGGCACCACCAGCCTACCACCACCTACTCTACAGCTCTCTATCGCTCGCTCTCATCCTCTCACACACAAATGCATACACACACATGCATTAGAACACACTCAGCCTGCCCACTCTTTCCTCTTTATTTCATCTCACAGGCTATAAGATCAGCAGCACTGACACAGGCCTTTCTTAGCCATGACCTCAGATATACCTGACACCCCTAAAGGTAAATGAAACATTAGTATGTCTATTTGTTAACCGTCTGGTGCTAATTAACTGCAATTCATTTCATACCAACAGGAAGTGGTACAATGTAAAAGAATTAAACAGGAAAACTGTCCTTATCTTCTTACCCTAAATCATGTGCACACATACACACACTCCTCCACCCACTTAGTCGTGCTCAGTAGAGGAACACCGTGTTCTCTGGGTTTGTAAAGCTGTCCTCACATGGCCCCTCCTGCTGCTGTGTACTCATTCACTGTGGAGGAGAGATTGCAGAGCGTGAGAGTTCATGGTTTGACTTCTGATATAATCAACAGTCTGCTGTATTTTGCTACAATTTTACAGTCTGTGAAGCAGAAGGTCAAACAATGCCACTACTAATAAGGGAGTATTTTATTTCACAACAGAGTAAGTACCAGGTAAGTTTGGATACATGTACAGTATATTACTTTATGAAGTAATCAGTATTACGTTATGGAGTAACTGATATGAAGTAACAGCTAATTTATATAAAAAAACCACAGTGTTCTAAATAAGTGCTGCATTGTGCAAAAATATACTGCTGTTTTCACACGTTACTAAGTATTGAATTACAGTGAACCCCCGCCGTACCGCGGTTCACCTATCGCGGGTTCACTGCATCGCGGATTTTCACATTTTGATTCGCGGAATTTTTTGGCTTTTGCGGGACTCTGGAATATAAAATATAATTTAAAATTTTTTTTCATTCAAACATTAAAAGAACATTTCAATCGAAATAAAACAGTATGCATTGTATTTCATCAGCAGATATATACATAGTGGCGGTGTACACCACTTCCACTTCAGCTAGTAAACAGTACGTTATTTAGTACGGCAGTAAGTACGCATGTAGAATTTTTATGTTGTTAAATTTACATATGTTTAAGAGTGTAGAAAGTGTTTAAGAGCTTAGGTGTGTTTATAAATGAGTGGAAATGGTTTATATAATAATAAACATAAATAATAAAAATAATAATAAAATAAATAATTAATATATATCTAAATAATAAAATCAGGCAGACCAGTCGGGTGATTGCAAGGGAGCGTTAGGATTGGTTACAGTGGCTGTAAACAGGAAGTGACCTCACTGGCGCTTTTGCTTCGTGTCCATGAGCTCTTATAGCTCCAGTCCAGTAGCTTCGTGTCCTGTGAGTCTATCTCCTCAGCACTCA
>JAQLOM010000012.1:10633091-10648594 GCA_030068315.1 Chrysichthys thysi | reverse complement strand
TCAGCTCCTCCGGTACCGTGAGTTTTGCGCCTCTTTCCCGTACACTTTCCCCGTCGCCATTTCCGCCGGTTAAACCCACCGTCTGCCAGTTGTTTTCCGCTTTGTATTGCCAACGCGTGAGCTAGTTTGCCCACGTGAGATTGTACACGATGCACTATTGGATGGGAGGCGACCAAGCAGAGAGCGCTGTGTTGTGTATAAGAGTGGGAAGGGTTTATAAAGCCTTAAAATATATATAAATAAATGACCACATACTTACCTATTAAATACAAGTTACTTCATGTCACTTTCGCTAAAAATGGTAGGGACATGGCCCTAACAATCTCACGGGAGTATAGAATCATTCCTAATAATATTTTTACCAATACACTCATCAACCGTAACATTAAAACCACTGAGATTTGAAGTGAATAAAATTGATTATCTCGTTACATTGGTAGCTGTCAATGGGTGGGATATATAAGGCAGCAAATGAACAGTCAGGTCTCAAAGTTAATGTGTTGGAAGCAGGAAAAATGGGCAAGTGTAAGGATCTGAGTATCTTTGACAAGAGCCACATTGTAATGGCTAGATGACTGGGTCAGAGAATCTCCAAAACAGCAGGTCTTGTGGGGTGTTCCTGGTATGCAGTGGTTAGTACCTACCAAAAGTGGCTCAACAAAGGACAACCAGTGAACCTGCAACAGGGTCATGGGTGCCAAAAGTTCACTGATGCGCTTGGAGAACAAAGGCCGGCCCGCTTGGTATGATCCCACAGAAGCGCTACAATAGCACTGATTTCTGAAAAGGTTAATGTTGGTTATGATACAAAGGTGTGAGAACACACAGTGTATTGCAGCTTGCTGCGTAAGGGGCTATGTATCTGCAGACTAGTCAGAGTTCCCTTGCTGACCCCCGTCCACCAACAAAAGTGCCTACAATGGACATGTGAGCATCTGAACTGGACCACAAAGCAATGGAAGAAGGTGGCCTGGTCTGATGAATCATGCTTTCTTTCACATCATGTAGACAGCCAGGGGCAAGTGGGTCACTTACCAGGGGAAGAGACTGCACCAGGATACACTATGGGAAGAAGGCAAGTCGGTGGAGGCAGTGTGAGGTTTTGCTGGGAAATCTTGGGTTCTGGCATTCATGTGGGTGTTAATTTCACACGTATCACCTACCTAAACATTGTTGCAGACCAAGTACACCCCTTCATGGCAGCAGTATTCTGTAATGGCATTGGCCTCTTTCAGTAGGATAATACACCCTGCCTGTCATCCAAAGATGTCAAGGTGCTGACTAGAAATTACCCAGATCCAAACCTGTATGATGTGCTGGACAAAGAAGATCCACTGTGGCCCCGCTTCAGAATTTACAGGACGTAAAGGACCTCCTGCTAACTGTCTTGGTGCCAGATACCACAGCACACAGGTCTTATGGAGTCCATGCCTCGAAGGATCAGAGATGTTTTGGTGGCACAAGGACTTAGCCAGTATTAATCAGGTAGTTTTAATGTTATAGCTGATCGGTGTATACAAACTGACATTTTAATCAGCTGTAGAATGAGCTACACCAACATGAAAAGGGCAAGGCAAGACACTCAGCAGGGCGGCTGGAAGTCCCACCCATTGATTTAAAAAAAAAAGGCAATGACTTTGTTAGTGAAAAAGTAACAAAAAAAGCCAGGCCTATATAATTCATCATAATAGACTCATTATGCTTGTTTTCTCCATGCCAAAGCAGCAGCCAAATTTCATAATGAACCTGTCGAGTCAATATGATGCAGCTAATATAGAGAAGATATGGTTTACTGTGAATAATGGATGCATTAAGGATGCAGAATACGATGCAGAATAATGGATGTTGCCAAGATGGCCACCAAGTGAACAGACAGTGTGGGAGAGTAACAACAAACAGGATAATGGAAGGTGAGGTCACTATCTAATCATTTAATCATTTTCAGAAGGTTGTGTACGCATCCTAGATTGAAAGGCAGCTGTTAGGCTGTTCATCCACATATAGCAGCCATTCAACAAATGTTCATCTTCATAAACACTTCATTCACAACCCTATGCATTGGAAATTCCACTGAAATACTAATGACCACCTTTCTATGACCAATGATTTTAAAATGTTTCTATTTGATTTATGCCTGTGATCCAATGATTTGCTCACTTTTCTACATATTGAAGAGACATGGGACAGCATGCTCACTGCCCCATTTAGTAAGTGGCCGAAAATCAGAACAGCAATAAATGAAATAAATGCCCTATGAACAGATTCATTGAAGGAGGATTTATATTTTTTGCCAAATTGGGTTAGGGTTAAAATACTTAGAGGCTGCTAAATCTTGCTTCATAGCAAATGATAGAAATTAATTAGAATAAATCTTTAATATGTCAAGTGTTCACTAAGTGTAAGTCTAACAGAGCTCAAAATAGCCTCTAGTCTGTACACTGTCGACTCTCAACTGTCAAGACAAAGAGTCATTTTCACTACTCGTCACGTGGCATAGTAACAATAGGTCAGCTTTTATATAAAAATATGCAGTTCTAATATGAATAAAAAGCACACCACAAGGGAATGGGATCGGACGGGAGTTGTTCTTCCAGGATGGGAGGAGACAAGGTTTTTTTTAATTCTGTCATGGGTTTGGGACAGGACAGGCGTAATTTTGTTAGAATGGGATGAGACAGTAATGAGAATCCACTTCTGTGTCACTCTCTACTATATAGTGGCCTACAGCATAAGTCTGGTGTAATAGCCTCTTGGCTTATTTTTGCTTGATACTATTATTGCTATTACTGTTGTTATTATTGTTGTCCTGCTCTACCAAAAGCAAAGGTAACAAGGTGTTGCTGTTGAATGGTAAATGGTCGTAACATCTCACTACAGTGATATTGTACAGTCATTTGCGCTACCTATGTTAAAAATAAAAGCAAGTAAAATAAAAACCCCAACTTATGAATAGGCCAAAAATGTATAATGTATTCCTAATGTTTTGACTTAAAACTTTGCAACACTACTCCATAGTTAAAGAGCAAAAAAAAAAAACAAGAAAAAAAAATCCCATACCAGGTGAGCTGCAAGAGGTCTTCAATACAAACGGCTGATCTTCTGCCTCAGGTGAGAAAATGTTCAGGGTGGTCTATAAAACTTTAGCTTTAGGTTTCCCAGACACAGACTAAGCCTTGTCCAGGTTAATTCAGGACTAGGATAAATCTGTGGCTGGGAAACCATCCCTAGGAGTTCACTAAAATACTCTAAAGGTAAATCAATAAGCAAGGTGTTGCTGCATTCTGTACAAATCATCACTTCTCCACGTTCTAAAAATCCAAGCCTTGGATCCTAAAGCCTTTATGTCTTCCTTTGAACACCTTTTCTATGGCAACAGCCATCATCTTACCATAATTATTCTCAAGTTTGCCTTAAATTGTCGGTTGCAGGCTGGCAGCATATAGTTTCTCAGAGAGAAGGGGGTGAGGAAGCACAGGCTTCCAGTGTACTCATCATAATAACAGTGTCAGAGTTGGAAAGACAGTAAAAGAAATTCTCAAGCTGTCATCTGAGCTGGGTTAGCCTGCCACACACGTCCTGCTTTGTAATTAGACTTAAGACTGGGGAATATATTAAGAGTTATAGCATAAACACAGTAACACACACACACACACACACACACACACACACACACACACACACACACACACACATATGCACATGATTTAACAGACACCCCCACCCCCTTTCCCAACCACACACACCCACCTCTCTGGCATGACCATGACATGGACAGACAGAGAGACAGGAGGTGGGCAGACTGAGCAGGGAACACACCAGCCTTCTCTCTGAATATTTTTAGCACGTTCTTCCTTCCTGTTCATCTCCAAAGTGATGGAGACTAACAGAACAAGGATGAAACAGTTGGTGGGTGGCTGTGCGTGTTCTCAATACCTTATACTTTTTTTCTTATGTAACCAAGACATAGACTAGTACTGAGGTGGCTGATTTATTCTATCCCAAGTTTTATATTTAATAGGCATTATCAGACTTCATGCAGTTCAGCAAATGCTCTATTAAGAAAACCCTTTTGCATCATTTACAGTAAATATTTGCATGGGTGGAGACACAGGAACAAGGTGTACTTCCTGTATACATGCAGCCCCAGTCAGTGGGGCACACTCTTTCTCACAACTGACATGACTAGAGGTGTTCATTTATTTTCCGCTTTCGTTTATGCCCTGACGAACAACCACTGCATCCGCTGGCTGTTGTAGGAACACCTAAGAGTTTAGCTATTTTGCTAACTCCGTACACTCCACATGATTATTTTATACACTTATACCCTCCAACACTGGAAGGTTTATACGTTGCACTGTTATTTAGTTTAATTCGCTTTTATTGTGTGTTCCATAAATGCCAAAGAGAAATAATCATTTTATCGTACTAGACACAATGTGTTGTAAGGCAAACAAGAATTCAAGATCATAAATAACTCACACCATTCACCACAATAAAGCAGATTATTTATGCATTTATTTTCAAATGTAAACTTCACTATTTCATGCATACAAGTTGACACATACATTATTTGACAAATTCTTGTTAATTCTCATATTTGCATAGGACAGAGTCACAATATATTGTCTAGAATGTAAAAAATAATGTAATAAAAAGATACAGCAGAGCAACCATGACCAGCAACATTAAGAGTCGGTATAATTCATGGAACTGTACAACTGTAATACTTCACTGTAGTGATTTGGTTGATTGAAAAAAACAAAATGGTGATGAATGGCAGGTTTTGTATGAGGTCATGAAGAAAGGAACTGGCCATAGTTGAAATAGTTGAGTTATTTTGTACAAAGCGCTTTATAGCTGCGCTGTAGTCACAGGAACAGGCATCGCATGGTGATAGAAAATAAAGACTCATACATATATCAGGAAGGCAAGCTGAGTATACACATAAAGCCTAGAGGACAGCTTGAAGCGTCTTTCACCTCCCGAAAATTCTTTATACAACATCTGTATTTGCAATTTTATGATTGGTGATTCATGGTCAGTACAAAATAATGTACATCACTGGTGTGCAAAAGCACAGAAAATTTAATAATTAGTTGTGGCCACTGAATGTCACTATTTGACATCACTAATATCTGTAGATTTTGGGGTATCCATCCCCATATAGAGAGAAGTTGGAGAGAAGCCTTAAAAAAAAAAAAAAAAAAAAAAATTATAATTTGAAGATAGTCAGCTCTTTTCTATTCTGTGTCAAATATTATAGGTGTTGGGCTTCATAGATGTTTTCAGTAAAACAAGTTTGCTGAGTGCACACCATAAAAATGGGACGAATGGCTCTGAGTTAAGCCTCACATAGTAATCCAGTAATTCGTGCTCATTAACAGCTGCTACGACAGCAGCCTCACCCCTTCAAAAAAGCCTAGTTGCGGGTTTGACTCTGACTCTGCTGATTAAGAGACAACACAACTGACACAAATGACCAGTTGCATGATTTAAAAGCATCGTCGGTGACCAAGAGTAAAAGCATGAGCGCATTTTGCAAGCCTCCGTATACAGTGAAAATACCCAGCTGAATCCCTCATGTTTTAAGTATTTTGAGGGATTAATGGTACCAACATGATGCCAACAACAAAACAATGTTTTTCCCCTGGTAAACATTTACATTTTTATTTGGAGGATGTTTCCAGTTATTCCTAAAATGTGCTCACTCTTGATGTCAGGGGGGTTTCCCTCCCAGGTCACACAATTACTACTCGGAATTTACTCTGTCAATCACGAGTTCTTTGGAGAAAAAGTAACCTGCACAAGCACAGTGCTATTCGACCTGTGGACGCTCTTCATTTTAGGGTTTGACTGATCAGAAGAGCCCATCGGTAATAATGGGCAAACAACAGTCTTCAGGAGTCTTCACAGATATGTGTTTACTGGGGCAATCAAAATGTTGAGCGGGCCACTCGGTTTACCATGGCTTGGTTCATTACTCAAAGGGTCTCTTTTGTTTCCTGAACTTCCTGGCAGACACATTTGGGAATAACCCAATGAGTCATATGATTTGAAGGATAAGCATTTTTTTTTCTTCCTTTCAGCTGAAAGCACGCTAATGTGCTTTGTGAAAAGGCAGCCTGAATTCCAGCTAACGCAAATTCAAACTTCTCCACATTCATCCACTCTTGAAGTCTTTGGTGACGACCCAGTGAGGCTCTAGTTACAGGAACCCAGTGCTGAACTTCAATTAATTGTACAGTGTGGATTCATTTGCTTGATGGCTCAAGTGGCAGGTGTTTTGTACCACTTTGGCCCACGTTCCATGCAACAGTTCCATGGGCCTAACCACTGTTTTGCATGTCTGTCTTTCACTTATCGTGGGAATGGCTACAAAATAATATGCACACCTGCATGTACACAAGCAGGCAGGCTTGCAAAATCCCTTTTATGAGAGGCTCAGGGTTTAGTGCTTATCCTGTCCCAACATGAATGGTTGTGTCTATTTTGTCCAGTAGGCACCATCAAATAGAGTACAAGCGCATTGTCAAAACAACAGAAAAAAAATTAGAAGCAATGTTAGGAAAAGTACCCAAATTAACTAGTCACAAATGTATTTCAGTAAAATACATCACAGTCCAAATCAGAACATAAAATAAATACATAAAAGTAATGTAGCTTCTAAGCATTGGTTTGATATAAGCAGCACATTTACAGCAAATGAAATTGCAATCCTTTGGAATGGTTGGGTTTTCACTTCTGATTAATAGAACAACAATAGCATCCAAGAGTTTAGGATATTTAACCATGTATCTTCTAAATTGTACAGCATAAGACAAATTAAGAAAGCAATATAATCAGACAAAAACCAACATAAAGCTACATTAATGTCACACCAAAAGAAACGAAAAACAGCTAAACTTAAAAATACTTGGGTATCTAATGCACATCATTCAGTCCTGTACACGTAATTAAAAACACATCACTCATAGAAAACTGTACAAGATTATTTAGTTAATGTCACCTATTATGGAATACTTATTAATTTTCTAAGGGTTTCTCCTGGAATTGCTACTTTAATGCCTTTGGCACTTATTAACAAAGCTAATGTGCTATTTAAAAATATTAGTTACAGTTCCCAAAATCAAAATCCAAAATTGATTAGTATAATTCTGGCAACAGATAGAAAATAAATTATGCTAATCTGGGGAGAATTCTATAGTTCAACATGATTCCTAATGTGACAACGTGATAATGATTAACATTAAAGGACGTCAACGTTCAATTCATTTCTTTTTTAACTTTACAGTTTGAGTTAATGAATAGGAATAAATTAGGTAATGTTGACAAGATAGTTGGCCCATTATTTCAGTTATACCACTCTAATAACAAAATACTTCATACTTCATAACCTTCTGAGTTGCTTTCTAAAGTACAAGTTTGGAAAAAACATGATGAGTAACACAACGGTCGTCTATAACCAAGGAGAGAATAATAAAATGTAACAATAATAATAGTATGGGACTACACTACCTATTCACAATGCTATGGTCTCTATGGTTATGTGTCGTTTGAAAATGAAGCTAATTATATCAATCCTGTGCGAGGCATTAAAGAAGAAAAGATTAGCCTTAGAAATGTTAACTTCACCCCTTTGTCCTGCTTCTCTCTACAAATTTTAAAAGAAAAAAAACAACAACTATAATTTCCTGCTTATAACAAAGATTCAGTGTCTCTGCATAAAGAGGGAACTCTTGGGATTTGTCGTCCTCAAGGCTTAAAAAAAACTGAGATTAAAATATAAAGCAAAAATAACAATAATCAGACAAATGTGAACTAAATATGCTCTTAGCAATCGGAAAATGGAAATAATAATAATAATAATAATAATAATAATAGAAACACAACACAGAAATATATATATTACAAATAAACAAAGCCAGATGAATACACCCACGATCTATTATCACATGTAAAGTTGAATTGTAAGCTAAGGACAGAGCAAGTACAATTTTACCCTAAACATGCCACAATCTATGTTCAATGGTCTCGTTTCCGATTCAAGTCGTTTCAGTACAGTGGATGGGGATATATACATATATATATATATATATATATATATGCATGGAGCGAAAGAAAATGCAAATTCTTACATGTCTCATGCTGACCTGGGATGGGTGACTAAAGTGGATGCCAGAGTCTGGAAACCTTCTACTCATTACATTATATCTCACCAATATCCAAGATAGTGAGAACAATTTAAAGACCTTCATGGTCATGTGTGCCATTTGAACATGCTACTGGGTTTGGACAGAGGAGAAGTCACCTTGTGCTCTGACCAACAGTAAAGAGAACACAGAGATGACCTGCAGCACTTCCAACGCACTGCGACACACCGCTCTATGGTGGCATGAGTAAAAGCGTACGGTCAGCATATGTCAGCAACATGAATGAAAAGCTGTTATTATCTCCTCTATGGGGTTGGCTGATGGGCCTAGGGGGCATTTAGCTAATTAGTACTTACTAAATTAGTGTTCCAGTGTTAGCTATAACAGAGGGGAATCGGTTGACACTTGGATTCCTACACCTCCGGAACCTGTTTAAAATGACCTAATAGTGAGAAAGCATTATATGTGGTGTTGCTGCTGGAGTAACGCATGTGTGATGCTGTATCGTTTTGTTATGGGTGTTTTCTTTTGTGTGTGTGAGAGAGAGAAAGAGAGAGAGAGAGAGAGAGAGAGACAGAGAAGAGAGAGAGCTTTGATTATGTTTTGAAAGACTCTGGCTGCGAGGCCCTGGGGGAAGGGAAGGAAGGGAAGGGAGGAGAAAGACAGGGGGAGGGCGGGTGAAGTGAGGGACAAGGCCTGGTATTCACAGACCTTCACCTGCTCCTGCAGTCCAGGGATACCGCGTCCCCAGCTGGGTAGTGCCACAGTGCCCTAGTCCCATCTCCCTTCCCAAGGTGATCAGAGTCAATGGAATAAGCATGTGCATGACAAGCGAGACAAGGATAACAGAGCAAACATGTGAAAGTGACTTGACAAGGGTAAGATGGATGAACGAGTATGTGCATCAGTGTGTCATTATGTGCATGTGTGTGTGAGGCAAGTGCCAAAATAGTTTAGACAGTGGTGCCTCTATTCATGGCAGGTTTGGGGAGCTTCTGGCCTGAGCTGATGAGGCATAGCTGTGAGGAATGGCTTGTAGAAACATAAGACCGCTTTCTCACAAGAGTCCTTCATCTTCCCAAGCTGTAGCAAGTAAAGGACGGTAAACTGCTGTTTGTTTAAATGATATGTATTTGTTACTGCATGGATTTGGTAGCAACAATGTTTCATGAGTCTAATGCCCCTGTTTAACGAGGATCAAGTTTGAAAGCAGCTGCTATAATGGTATATTGAGGTAATGTGTTTAGCAGCAACACTGACCGTTGCGATCAGTGTCTCTGCGACAGTAAAGAAGTCTGTGTAGAGGTCTGGATAGGCAAAGAACATAAAAAGTCCATCGAGTCTTCCGGCTGTGTGCTGCCTCGGCTTGTCATTGGATTTTGATCTATACAACTGTCTTTAAGGCAGCCGTTCAAAGAAAAAGAAAAAGAAAAAAGAAAGATGCGTCTGAGTAAAGTCTGGAAGGTCTTAGTAGTGGTGGAAAAACAGTAAATTTATCTTTCTTTTCTTCTCCAAGGATTCAGAACTCCATATCTGATATTCTGTGAGCATTCTCACTGTTCATGAGCCCTTAACTCCTTTGCTCAAGTTCCTTTCTTGTGAAATCCACTGGCCTCAAATTTTGATGGCATCCAGACAGAGGAGTTCCACCACCCTGCGCCAATTGCACAACACCGATAGATGCTTCTTCTTCTGTTAGCGCCTAGCGGGTGGGCAGGAAGAGGAGCAGCATGCATGGGAGTCGAGGGCTGTGTTTCAGTCAAAGAGCAAGAGGGGAGAGCTGACTGGCTGTCTCTTCTGCTGAACTGTTCGGCTTATGATAAAGCCCATGTCTTATCTGGCTCCCTCGGGGTCAGCGCTTTCTTTCCTGCTTCGTCCAGATAGCTGCTTTTGTTCTTTAGGCAAGCTTCAACCTCCCATTACTTCCCCAGCAACCCAGCCCAGTTTCTAGCTTACTCCTCTCTGAAAACCTGTAGTCTTCCAGGCTGCATTTAGCCTGCCAGAGTAAAGACCCCGGGGACACCCTTCAGCACTTCCTCTCACTGTCTGCCTCTTTCTTGGAGGAGTGAGAGAGATGTGCAGGATAGCACCATTGCAGTCACTCTTCAACGTGCTATGAATAGCCTGGTGTTGAACATAGCCGTTTCCTAAGTGGCAGGTGGCAGTGAGTAAGGTGGGTGAGGTCACGTGGCTGAGGCATCTGTCATTACCTGAGACTGCCAACGTATCTCCCTTCCCCCAGCTCTGGAAATCACAGGCAGAAAAGCTTTCCTATTCTCACATTCACACCTTATAGTCTTTGGTGGTTTCCTCTTTTGTGCTTTTCCTTTTAATTTTCCTTAAAAAGAAAAAAAAGAAAAAAACCAACCTAAAAACAAAACAAAGAGACAAACAGACAAATCAGAGGGATCCAAGTCCCTTGCCATGTGTGTTAAACCTGTACTGTTGTGGGAAAAAAACAAAACCTGAAGCTGATGCATGTGCAGTCTTTATGGTGCAGTGCTGCTGCTTTGAAACTTTATCCTCCACATTTTAGGGGATTTGGTTCAGTCCTGTAAGGAGAGCAGTGGGATCTATTCTCCTCATTGGGAAGGTGGTGTGTGTACGGGCAGTTTTATCGCCTACATTCACACAATATAGGGATTTTCTTTAGCTATGTTCACACTACAAGCCTCAGGTCTGGAATCCAATTTTTTTCGCCTTGAAGGTTCGCACTTGTGTTTGCAAGTGACCCATGTTTGGTCTCACTGTGTGAACAAAGCGCTGCCCTGAAACGTGGCACATGCACATATTTCTGAAATCAATAATCATGAGGACTATCCACCGTAATTGTGCCACGAAAGTTACACAAGCATGTGCGGTGAAGTGTGATGTAAAAAGAAAGAACAACAACAATATTAATAATAATAATAATAATAATCATCATCATCATCTTACTCATGGTTGTATGACCACACACACACACACACACACACACACACACACACACACACACACACACACACACAAATATACATATATATTCAAACCAGGTACACATATGATAGAGTCTTAAATCTGATTTTGAAAGATATTTTTCCCCTCTTCATACAGATTTCAGATCCAGACCATCACATTGGATTTATACCACTATAACATGAGCACCTATCCAGAACAACCCTCACAGCTGTGAGAAAATGAATCGTAGAGATTGCAATGTTAAAAACAAAACAAAAAATATGTACTTCCAGTCTCGATACACAATAACTTCCACTCCATTCTAGTCCCTATTCTGGGGTACCACATCTTACAGCCAGATGAGATATTGAGTTTTTATGACTGTCAAACCTAGTACTAGTTTCACCTGATGTGAAAACCAATTTAAAAAAAAAAAAAAACACACAAAAGGAAGAGTGCAATTATTTTGTTAAGTGTAAGGCTGTTTTATGTATGTTTTCTCTTCATGTTCATTCTTTCAAGCTAACAAGGCCATCCCTGAGCAGGGCACAAAATTCAACCCTTGTTGAATTTCAGAGTAAAGTGATGCTTGTATTGTGCAGTCAGTGTGAATATTAAAGGAGAGGGAAAGTAAAACAACTGTCTAGAATCCTGAGGTGTGTGTGTGCGCCACTCCCCCTAACCCGTCATAAATAAAAAAGAGAGAGAGGAGAAAAACAAACTTATACCTGTTAATTCTGTCTACATTTTTGTTCATTTGAACAGATTTGATCAAAAGAGAGCAACAAAAATACAATGGAAACTGGCTGAGGCCAGAGACTATAAAAAAATACAGACATATGGTACATCATGTAAATATTGCCATCTGGAAAAGGCATTTCTCTTCTCTGTTTTCTGCTTTTTTTTCTTTTATGAAGTTGGTGAGAAAAAAAAAATTTGCACTACAGGAAGCAGTTTATGTACAGTAGAGTACACCACAGCAAGCGAAAGGATTAGCAAAAAGATGTGGCGGTTAACAAGTGTGCAACATCACTACTTTCGACAGAAAAGAATTTGAGTTTAAAAAAACAAAAAAACAAAAAAACAAAAAAAAAACAGCACTGAGCTGCAGGGGGCAGAGGGCGGAAAGTGCAGGTGGGTTTAAGGCGAGTTGGCTGGGCTGAGTGTGGGGCTGAGTGTGGGGCTGGAGGCGTCTGAGCGGCTGTAGTCGCTCAGCGATCCGGGCCGTGTGCTGCTCGCTGCGCTCAGCGTGCCGCTGCCTCCTTGCTGCCTCTTCAGCATGGCTGGCTGGAAGTCGGAGTGGCGGCGAGCGTGCTTCATCAGGTGATCGCTGCGCATAAAGCGCTTGTCACACAGTGGGCAGCCAAACTTCTTTTCTCCCGTGTGTGTGCGGTAGTGGCGTGCCAGCTCATCTGAGCGGGCAAACTTCTTACTGCAGTCAGGCCAGGTGCACGGGAAGGGCCGTTCTCCTGCATCACACACAAACACACACAGCTGTCAGTATTTACTCAACACCAACACTGACCTATAACTTGTGTATTTTCAAATCACTAAGTACAGAAACATACATATCAATGTATTCGCAATACAGATATATTTAGAAATAGAAACCAGGCTTGTTTTTCCACCTGGGCTTCAACCATTTCTGATAAAAAACTGATTTGTGCCAATTTGGGTCTGAATTTCTTTTGACAGCTCTCCATCCATCCAATACAAGTGTGCCAAGGAAGTTACAAGTCACCAGGACATGCAATGCTCACAGTAGGGAAATCTGTGCCAGCTGATGCTACCCTGGCAGTTTTTCCTATCCTTATGTAGACAAAGAGTTCTTTTAGAAACATCCAAGTCCTGCCACGCCCCTTTGTATCCCTTATGGCCCCTATTAAACAACTGCAGACATCCTGTTTTAGTAAAACTTCGTCTATTTGTGTCAAGTTCATTTTTCACTACCTGAATCCATATAAGTGTATAACAAAAGTGGCCACTGTTTC
Organism: Chrysichthys thysi; assembly: GCA_030068315.1. Classification (NCBI taxonomy): domain Eukaryota; kingdom Metazoa; phylum Chordata; class Actinopteri; order Siluriformes; family Claroteidae; genus Chrysichthys; species Chrysichthys thysi. The sequence continues at coordinate 10,635,516 of JAQLOM010000012.1, read as the reverse complement.
TGTTACAGTGGTTTAAGTTAGGACCTGGATATTGGAAGGAGTGATTTGGGCCAGACATATACAGCCATTTTGTGAATCTGAGCTTATTCTCAGCACAAAGTAAGCTGTCTAGCTCCAACTATAGGACTTGGTGGAACATAGCAGTAAATAAGCAAGGCTGCCCGAAACCGCTCTCACACGGGTCACTCGTGGGTTTAACCTTCTCGTTCCGAACTTTACTTACAAATGAGCGCTCTGCATGCAGACATAAAGGCTCTGATGCTTTTCAGCAGTTTATGAGGCACTGCAAAGAATGCATCGACTCTTTCACATTAGTCCTCCAGCTGCAGAATAGGCTGTGAAATGTTTTTACAGTTCTTAAATTGGGTGAAAAGCCTCTAAACATTAAGTCAGGAATGCACTGCATTAGAACTGAGACATAGGTGCCAAAAGAACTGCATCATGCTAATTAAAAAAACAACAACCACTATGTCCTATATGCTGAGTTGACTGTTAACTACACAAAAACCAGGTGGGCAGAAGAAAAGGTTTTCGGCTTGATACCAAAGACACTTAAGCAAAGCGAAGCCACTTCAGACAGAGACTAATTAAACGAGATTCAGATGCTAAACTGCTACCCTGTCCCTGCCAACGTGGAACTATTAGCGAGTCCACACATGAGATAATTATACCCTTTATCCTCTTACATCAAGCGCTTAAATTGAGACTTTAACACAAATCTTCACAGTATATGATGCCAGACAGACCAAATAAAGCCTATATATCTTGGGTTCTTTTGGACATTTCCATGCGCTAACAGCGTATGCAGTCTATACAAAGCATCTTGCGCTGAATAGCCGAGTAAACCATACGGTGTCCGTTTTACTTCCATGTCACTGCTTTTCTTCAAGCAGTGCTTCATGTGAAAGCACGGATGCAGTCATGTGTTGTAACGTATGGTTGATGTAACCATTCGTCTTACAATCCTAGACATTAAAACTGCAAACAGTAAGAGAAAAGAAAAACATCAGACCTCTTGGTCGTTATGCAAGGAAGTTGGACAAAGCAGGAAATGTATGTAGAGAGCCAGCAGACAGGCCAGTGCAACTGGCTTTGTTTTGTGGTTTCCCCATTGGTCCCAGTGGAAAATCACTGTGCTACTTCAAACACACATTCAGTATGATGCCAGATTGGCGTGAGACACGGGGGTCCCTTCCCCCACCACAGAATGGCTGTAAAGCGGACAGGACCTATACTGGCTCAGTCTGGGTTCACGTCCTGCAATTCTTGTGAATACAGACTTAGTGGAGTTCCCCGCTCCCCCCGACTCATAGACCTCTGGTATACTCAAACACACACACACACACACACACACACATGCATAGAAATACATAAACAAGACTGTCTGGCTATTCAAGCTTAGTCACTCATTATGCCGACTGTCTGCACTCAAGAAGCAAAAAAACACACACTGGCTACATGTGCATTAACTACCCCCATAGTAGTTTATCAAACTCACAAGTAACCAAGGCCATAACAGCTCCCCATATATAGACGAATCCTCATGCCAGAAACAAACAAAAAAAAATGCAAATAAAGTCTCTAAGGTCTGGTTCCTGTGCAAACAAGCCACCACTGAATCCTCATTTGCTACACATATAAATGAGTGTCCAACCACACACAGTATCAAAGTCTCTCCTCTGATCTATTCATCACTCACATACGGGTGAGCTAATCAGAAACGGTCACTCACTCTTGTTTCATTCAGTTACACAGCTTGTAACTATCCATCATATATTATAAACATAACCATAACAGGCCAAATCTAGGATTAATCTTGTTCTTAAAGGAAGCAGGAATGCGCTTTATTCAGATTTAGCATTGCCACAAGTAACCTATGACCAGTAGGAGTATTAATTAACAAAACAACATAGTGACACAGTTATTCATATACAAATAAGGATTCATGGTTTAAAAAAATCCCTCAGACAGTTTCCATATATCTTCATACAGCCTCTGGGCAAACAAAAACAGATCCAACAACATAAATATTTCACTGACCATAAGACAGATGATCAGGACCAGAACCTCTATGTCACACAAGGCACATAAAAACTGAACCAGAGAGTGTTGAACAGACAAACTTCATTTCAAATAAAGGGAGAAAGACGCATAAAAAGAAGAGGAAATGAAACCTCCAAGAGAGTGTGGGAGTCTGAAAATGTGCCACACCAGCAGTAGAAGTAGCAATTTAACTGCAGATTAAATTTCTGATCATTCTGGAGAACACACACACTGGAGCGCATCCTGGCTGCTATCCTTTGTGCTGCTGTTGATGGTGGTTGTCCAGAACACTCCTGAGTGAGCAGGGAGCTAGAGTGTGTGTGTGTGTGTGTGTGTGTGTGTGTGTGTGTGTGTGTGTGTGTGTGTGTGTGTGTGTGTGTCT
>JAQLOM010000012.1:10582462-10597744 GCA_030068315.1 Chrysichthys thysi | reverse complement strand
TGGTGTTAAACCATCCTTCTACTGGCGCTTGTTGTGTTGTAAAACTATGATCATAACACATTTTATTTTCTTTAAGGTGATTGTTTGGTGAATATTCATAGACACTGAAAAGCATTTAAAGAATGCCGACATTTGTTGGTGGGCAGTCACCCAAGCAATGTTGTGTTAACAACGAACAGATTAATCTAAGTGAATTTAATTTTCATCCCTGTAGATTTTACAGTATCAGTATTAAATATGTACTAAATCAGTGTCTGAACTGTAAGGACTTTTCTAATATGGGAAGCTCAAAAAAATAGACATTTATACATAGCTGACATGAAATGCATCTTATGACTCCGAGGCTAAACAGTGGCATGTCGTGCCCATGTGATGATGGTTAACTGGATTTCAAGCCACAGACACAATGAGTCTTTTTAGAGACAGTTAGAGAGACACATTTTAGTGAGTTAAAGCAAATTAAGTCAAATTTGCCTTGTGCACCACACATTCAATAGCAGCTGTGTGACTTCAGGCATCCTGCATGAAGAATGAAAAATAAAGCTGCAGTCACTGAGCAGTTTTAAGCTGACAAAAAAACCCCAGTATCTATCTATCTATCTATCTATCTATCTATCTATCTATCTATCTATCTATCTATCTATCTATCTATCTATCTATCTGTACATGCAGATATGTAGTTATTCACTGGGTTTTTTTTACACTTTCCCCATCATAGATCCCTCTCCCTTATAGTCACCAATCCAGTTTACTTGACTTAAACTTTAAAATGTGAATTCATATACTCTCACAGACTTATGCAGAGGGATTTTAAGATTAAGATTAAAGCAATGCACCGTTAAGATATTTTTATCTTTTCATTGACTAGAAACAGATAAAACTAAAAACATGAAACCACAAGAGTTAGCGTCAGAAAGAAACCCAAACCGACTAAGTTTAAGTAATAATATTTCTTAATATTTCAAAGCTGAATGAGATGGAATGCTTAAAATTACATCCTAATACCTTTCTTTATCTTTCAAACTTTTCGAAAATCTTTCGAAGCATTCATAGGCATGCAGTTTTTCAGAAATCCTAGAGCCAGTCCTAATCATGTATAAATGATCTTTTGTTTTGAGCTACAGCTTCTACTTATGGCTTATGAAATAGCTGAATACTCTTGATTGCTGCCAGGTTTGTTATAGGCCTTATTAATTTGTTTGGAGCAACAGAATCCGACCCCCCACTAGAATTTATTCCTCCGTCTAGAGGGGTTTTGTGCATTTTCTCAGAAAACTAACGAGGCCATGAGTTTTGAAAGGATTTGGGTTTTAATTAATGCTGATAATGAGCGTAAGAAAGCTGAAGTAAGTGCGTCACTATAACTGAACACCAGGACAAGCTAGTGGCCTTTTGTTTTTCCTCAGTCATAATTAACAGCTTTTTGACCACAGCACTAACACAGTTCTGTCTATTTGCTGCTTGTGTTTGCTAGTGGTCCCTGAATGTCATCAGACCATCAGCCCCTGCAGTAAAAACTCATGTCTTCTCTGCGGACCAGAAATGAAAAATCACAATGAATGGCTGGAAAAAAACCCACCTAAGCAAAACACAAATGTAAACCAATTTAATAAATAAAGAAACAAAAAAATCCATTCATTAAAACCCAACTGAATGCCTTAACAGTTCCGCATAAGTCTGCTCAATACTGTGTAAGACATGTTGGGTATGTGTGAAGTGAGTAATATTTTTATAATACCCAAACATATAGATGAACTATGCAAAACTATTTTAAAGGGTATAAGGAAATATACATGATCACTCCAGAAAAAAAAAATCCATTTTTTTAAATATTTAATCTACATTAATTGTAAAACTTTATCCCTTGCTCTGATTTCCTGTTCCAAACCATTTAAACCAACACATTTGCTCATATTTATATAGCTACAGTATTTAGATTATTTTCTCTTTACATTCATTGCTTTGTAGCATAGAAATAAAAGATAAAGAAAGCCATCAGAACAGTTTCAATGCACACGTCATTGTCAATTCTCTGGAACTTTACTAGAAGGATAAACAACATTCTTCCAAAAGACATTCCCTCAGTTTTTTAATAAAGGTTGTAAACAGCGCTGATTAACATTTCACTCCAAAATCTCCCACAGGTGTTCAGTTGGGTTGATTGTGAAGTTCGTGGCATATGGTATGTTTTCCATATCCATACTCGTCTATTTGCAGATCATTTTCAGAACCAAAACAGCATAGTGTTCGTGTATATAGTATGCTGTTATTCACAGATTATTCACCTAAAGAATAATTCTGTCTATTCAAGACTGCACTCTGTCTGTTTTTTCCACCATAACATGGTTGATAGCAAAGTGCTTAACTGCAATTGGCAACAGATGACCTTATCTCCAGCTGGAGTCCAGTCATTCCTTAACAAGAGGATTTTTCTCGTATTAGGATGTCTGGCCCAATTCTCTCAATTATGCAAATGGGTGTTGAAGTGAAAGTAGTCGAGGATGGTGACAAGTCAGAAAACTCCTCTCCCCATAATATCCATAGCTATTTCTTCTGATTCCCCCCCTTTCCCATTTTGTTTTGGTATAACTTCAACTCTCATAGCAGTTACCCCATCACAGACTTTGAGCTTTGAGCTGCTTGGGTAAGATGAAAATCCAGAAAAAGGAGTCTCAGGAACTGGAAGATTAAGGCAGGGAGGAGGGGTTGAGGCTATCAAAGCAGATTTGCTGCACTCCTTGTTCTAGCAAAGGATGAAAATACCCTCTAGGCACAGGGAGAGGGGTCATGGGACTCCCAAAAGGATTACCTTGAACTGGAATCATGAGACTTTCTGTGAACAAAGAGCCTGCTCACATGCTCATCATATGAACAGCCCCTCATAAAGTGGTGAAGTTTCATGTCCAGTAGGATTCAGTGGGTGCTGACACACTGAGAGAGCTGCCCTGACCAGAGGAGCAGGAAAGAGGACACTGATGCTGAAAGCCGAGAGCCTCGAGTTCTCTCCCTCTCCCTTGAACTTGATAGGATGCACAGGTAGGATTTGTTTTCAGTCGCTGAAACTGAGGAAACCGTTCCCTAGTAAAGCTGCGAGTGAATGCTTACTGTGGCATTTTATGGTGGGAATATGGGCTAGAATTGGTGGTATACATGTAATACAATATCTCAAACGTGGTCTTGTATTTTTTGCAGAGGTGTATGGTAATGTAAGAAAGCATGCCAAATTCCTATACTGGGATTTACACTTACAGCTTGAAGTTATGAAAATAGTTTTTGGTAGAATTGTGTTTATTATAATCGAACTCTAATTCACAAACTATTTTTTTTTATAACTTTAGTGACAAGTTGGCCTCAGCCACCAAGGTGAAATTTTCCATTTTACATGCTACCCTCAGATAACTCTAAAGTAATCGAATGAATGATATATATTTTTGGCTAAATGACCAGGTAGTGAATGTTAAAGTGCCAGAAAACCATTCTCAGCAGAAAAATAAGTGCTGGAGATTAATAAAGGAAGTTTTATACCTGCAAAAACACTAAAACGTTTATTCTAGACTTCTTTCTTGGTCTGTGGATGATGAATTTGTACAAAAGAATAGCAGGGGGTAAATCATGGCTACATGGATTTATAACTAGCTCTTTCTTACTCGCTTGTCCAGTTCTCTCCATTTAAACATCCAGGAGAGATATGCTTCAAAGGCTTTCATCTTAATTAGGACTGAACTGACAAGAAAGGACTGGGGAAGTTATTGTCAATGAGTTATTGGAGCACGATCAAAAACCTGGCTTCGCAGGATCTGACATTTAAAAAAAAGCTACTTTTTGTTTCATTGGACTTTCTTCAATTTTTTTTACAAATGGAAAAGAGGGCAATGACAATGTGCAGAGAAGATTCGAGGTCTAATTTGCTATGCACTAATAATTTCAGGTCAAACCAAATATGGCCCGGACGTGGTTAGCAGCTACCGCTGACTTTCTTTCCCACAATCATAATTATTTTTCTGTACCTCTTTCAACACCAATACGACCTGGTGACATTTCTTTGTACATAAATTTGTAGTGCGGCTTTTCTTACACGCATCTGAAAACAATTTTCAGTAATCATAAATAAATGAACATGACAGTTAAAGCAGCAGGCAGTGACTGTGGCTCTTTAATCTCTCACCATTTTTAGCATGCACATTTATGTCCTTATGTATCACAGTATATTTTGCAATCACTTACTGTACTATTTATGCTTCATTCAGTGTTACTAGAATAAGATATTTAATATATGTAACCAGACAAAGTTAACAGATTAAAATGACTATGAAAAACTGTACCATCTTTTGACAACATTTAAAATGAAATATGTAACGTTGATGCTAAAAAAAAAAGGTTAGGTTCATTTTTCAAACTTTCACTTTTCTTTTGCAGGGGCCAAAAGCTTGGATTGAGAGGACATTTCAGAAAAGAGAATGTATTCACGTCATCCCGTCCAAGGATCCAACTCGGTAAACTTATTTGCCTAAATGAAAGATTAGTCTGAAAAAAATATCATTTCATCAACTGGTGAAACAATAACACAGATGTGAACACATAATACACAGTATTATAATAAGGAACAGTAGAGGTGTTGTTCAAATTCTCCTGATTAAAGAAGAAGAAAAGCGATGAGTCATACTGCTCCATTGTGTCCGTTGTGCACATAAAACATTTATTAAAGAGTGCTGCTTAGACCCAGATAGCCCACACCAAGGACCAGCCTTTTTTCTGTGCCATCCAAACAAATTAAAACTATTTTTTATGTAGGTAGAAGGGATAACAATCAACTGTTGAAGGGAGATAAATTACCCAGAGTGCCTCTTACAAAGTTTACACCCAAACAATGTAAAAAAAAAACCCCAACAGCTCTTTAATGATAAGTCTTTTTCCCCCAAGGTGCACCTGTGGCCATTTGGTGACTCAGCATGGGGCCATCCAAACTGAAAAAAGGGAGGACCTCCTAGTGCAGGTGAACCCCCCACAGGAGAAGTGGACTGTACTCAAACACACCCAGGTTTACGCTACTGATGCTTACGGCACCATCGAGTTTCAAGGAGGAGGATTTGTCAACAAGGCCATGGTATAGATATTTTCATTTCAAGTATGTGTACGTGTAATGTCAGGTGATTGTCTGATAATCATAAACATAGACTCACTCTGTTCCTGAGTTTATAAAGTGACCGTTGATGAAAATCCTTCATTAAAATATCACAATCTTTCTTTCAGTACATCAGAGTATCTCATGACACCAAACCAGACAACTTGCTGCACCTAATGGTGAAAGACTGGCATCTAGAGCTGCCCACACTCCTCATATCTGTTCACGGAGGCCTCCAGAATTTTGACCTGCAGCCCAGACTCAAGCAGGTTTTTGGCAAAGGCCTGATTAAAGCTGCAGTGACTACAGGAGCATGGATCTTCACTGCAGGGATTAACACAGGTGGGCATATCTATCAGCCAGGACTATCGTTCTTTACTCGACACGTAACTTTACTTTACATAATTTTCCGTATGAATGTTCAGGTGTGATCCGTCATGTTGGAGATGCATTGAAAGACCATTGCTCTAAATCCAGAGGAAAAGTCTGTGCCATTGGGATCGCACCATGGGGAATCCTGGAGAGCAAGGAGGATCTCATTGGAAGAGATGTGAGACTGACCACAATTTATAGAATTGAGGATTATTAGTCATTTACTAGAGGCTGAGTTCTACCTGCTTCTTCATTAATGTGTTTGTGTTGCCTTCAGGTGACCAGACCTTACCAGACAATGTCCAACCCTCTTAGTAAGCTAGCCGTTCTCAACAGCAGCCACTCTCATTTCATCCTCTGTGATAACGGCACATGTGGGAAGTATGGGGCAGAGGTCAAACTGCGCAGACAGCTGGAGAAGCACATCTCTCTGCAGAAGATTAACACCCGTAAGCATGTACAGGCAGTCCTATAATGTTGTGCCATTTGCTTCTAATGCACCACTGAGCTTCTCAACTGAAATGTCACTTATGGTTATATTTTGATGGCTTATAAATGGTGTCAGCATTGATTCAGGATACTGGCAGATATTGCATTGAAAATCATGTTGAATGGACTGAAAGGTCTGTGACCTGTGGGTTTCCCTTTGTCATCCTATGCCTGGGGTTTGGAATAAGGCAGGGACAGCAAAGGGATGCTCAGCTGTCACCACTCACATCACATGCAAACCAGGTCAAGGCACACTATAATGACCTATTCCCATTGACTCTATAGATCTCTGTTTCTTTCATCTGATCATCAGTGAGCCCTGGGAAGTCCAAATGTGCTTCATATGTGACATGGACATCTTTTCAAGCTAGTACTTTAAGCTTGAAAGGGGTTTTAATATTTCTAGTTAATATTCAGTATACTATACTGTTGTTTTATCCCAGCAACCTCACAATCATAATCATAAAGTTACATTTTATTTATTTATTTGTTTGTTTATTTTTTGCTGTGTCTGAGGTTTAGGTCAGGGTGTGCCACTCGTATGCCTGATCGTGGAAGGAGGCCCAAACATGATCACTGTGGTGCTGGAGAGCTTGCGCGAGGAACCTCCTGTGCCTGTAGTGGTGTGTGATGGAAGTGGCCGAGCCTCAGACATCCTCTCCTTTGCCCACAAACACTCAGAACATGAAGGGTAAGAATAGTGTTTAATCAATGCAATAAGAGCTGATAGCTATAACTGATTAGTCAGTTGACCAAAACATGCATTTCTATTTCCAGGACGATAAGTGATGATGCCCGAGATCAGCTATTAGTCAGTATTCAGAAGACCTTTAACTACAGCAAGAGTCAGTCACATCAGATCTTCCTCATGATCATGGAGTGCATGAAGAGAAGGGAGCTGGTGAGTACGACCAAAATCGACTTGAACACTAAAATGTATAAAATGCATTTGTAGCTATTAATCTAGAATAGATAAGTACATTGAAGAAGAAAAGATATTATATGGGTGTATATGTTTTGGCCCCCATTATTGCAAGTGCATCTGGTACAACAGTGTTCTTTAAAAAAAAAAACAGAGAAAAAAGTTAGGTGTCTTATCGCTGTACTATTATGTTCTTCTAATTAAAAGGACAAATGATATCACTTAAGATAACGCTAGGGACAAGTATTTATATCTGTTACTACCTGAGTATAGTATAAGTGTTAGTATAAGGTATATTCTATACATACCTTTAAAAATGCTAAAAATTGTTTTGCAAGTGCAGATCACACCCTCAACTACACGACATATAGAGTGAATGTAGAAGTGTAAAAAGTAGGAGACTTTGGGCCATGACACCCCAAACACCGGTTATTTCTTAACTCCATGTATATTATACATATACATACTGTAGATATGTTGCTATACTATATACCCGGTATAATGTTTTAACCAAATAGTAGCATATCGTTGTGACTCATGAACTGTTCAACAAATTTTTTTTATTATCTTAAAAATCTTTGTTCAATGATGATGTTTGATTGTATCTGCATGTAGCTTTTCCTAAATAAACACTGCCCTGTTTTTCACCATTCTGCATTTTCATTTGTGTACTTTGTGTACATGCAATCATTTGTGCTTATAAAAAGAAAAAGAATCATCTAACAAGTGATCATTTGTGAATAAAGTCTACTTCCCTACGTCATTTCCCCAAACTGTGTGTGCTGCATTGTATTAACTTTGACATCCTTCATGTCTATTAATAGTTTATATGTAGCTCAGTGAGAGAGAACTAGCTGGTTCAGCTACTTCCCTGAACTTAGGCACAAAACACATTTATTATCCATTATAGTTACTGTAATATTATATACATTTATATACATTTACTTAAATACTAAACAGTGTCTATGGTAGGGTTTACATAAACCATTTATATCGTTGTTTATGGTTTCATGCTATAGAGGTGTGTGTGTGAGACTGCATGCCTGCCTGCTCCTACATTTTAAAGCTAAATAAAATGAGAATAAAAGGCTTCTACTGTGGCATAGTGAACTCTCTCATGTCATTCTGTGCTACTGGTTGTTCATCACTACTCAGGAGCTCCACTTAGCTCAGTTAGCATCTGTCAACTCACAGAGGTCTTTCCAGAGCTCCTAGTGGTTCAGCTCCTGGGTCATTACCAGCCTGAAATTCCTCCCACACACTACTGCAGACGTAGCATCCACCATCAAAGAAAGGCAAGTGATTGAGCTAGAAGGAGGCTTTTGCTGATGGACATGAGCTTCTGTGCTGCGGCCTGTCAGTCCCAGAATCAGCAGTTTCAGCTGAGCCACCAGGTCATCCTCATAAGCTCTTTTTAAGAACTGATGTGTCCCTAATTTTATATTTTGCACATTTACTGCATTTTTGTACATTATACAGTAGCATAAAATCAACAAAGATGGAAATGTTTCATACAGCCTCTGTGTGGCTATTAACTGAAGTGTAGTTTGTTGCATTCTTTGCTGTTATCAGCATTTAGAGTAACTACAGTAAAAATCGGACAAAAAATAAAGACTTCCTGAATGAGTTTGGCTTTAACAATACAAGAGACCATCCACTATTCTTTATAAATTACTGCTTGACTAGTTAAAAATACTAGTACTCCTTTGAAGTGTGAACAGCCAGTGGGAACAGCGTTTACCCTCCTGCTGCAGATTTGGCAGATGGTAAGTTATGTGATAAGTAGTTTCTATTATCCATCAGGACAGAAAAAAACAAGGATGAGTGCATCACCACCTGCTTCCCTCATGTTCATTCCTTCTGCTCCACAACAAAACATGAACGAGAGGCTCCATCTCCCCATAATCCGTCTCATCCAGTTCCTTGAATACTTCAGTTTCATATACAGTAGATTCCACTGGGTTATATTAAATAAGTGCCTAAAACACAGAATATACTTTATGTTCAATTATGCCTGTTGATGTGGTGCATGTTTTGGCCTTTTCCCTGGGATCAAGTATAAGAAGCAGGTAATGGGAATTTTAATTAAGGTGCCTATGTGTAGTTGGTGTGAACGTTGGAATAAAATAAGCAAAAGAAGACTGTGCTATTGTTTGTCTGTAATCCTGAATACAGAAGGTAGAGTACACCATGAGATTTGCCACCAGTATAATACTGTAAGCACTAAGGTCTGATTACAGTGAACAGGCTTGAACTTTAAAACCGATATCCAAACGGCTATTTTAAATTACACGATGCATTACATAAAAGAACAGACTCAGTGCAGTTTTCCAACATGAAATATACTGTATTTTAAAGACATACAGCTGTGTAGATATGTACAGATTTTAGTTACATTTCCTTGCATTATTCTAGTTACACTCATATCTGATCGGATACATGATGGCAGAAAGATCCCTAAGCATGTGAATAGGTGTTAAAATATTCACAAGTATTTTCTTCTTTAACTAATTAAGTTGGAGATAAGACATGCCGGGTACTTGCTAAACAATAGCTGTATTTTATCATTCTGGAATAAAACTGAAATAAATGACCTGCATTATTATTAAAATGAGGGTTAATAGTGCACACTAGATCTCTGGACTGTTTGGCATCATGCCACATATTCATACCAGCTTAATCCCACTTAACATTTCTGCACATGTGACTACATCTCTGAGGCAATGGTATTTGATGCAAGCCTTCCAAAACAAGGAAAGCTCTATTTTACCATTACGTGCAGAGAATTAGTCAGACATCATATGTATGAGACCCTGAGAGGAAGCCTTTTTGCTTTGTTAAGCGGTATTAAGTAGCGGCATATGTTGGGATGAGCTGTATTTGAGAGAAACAGCTTTGTTTGGTTTAATCATTCATTCATTCACTGGATTGACTTTTGGCCACATTTTCCTTCATGCACAAAGCCTTGACGTGATTGCATTGTGCTTTTTTAAATCAATGTTCCTACTACAGATAACAGTCTTTCGACTGGGTTCAGAAGGACGGCAGGACATTGAGATGGCCATTCTAACAGCTTTACTGAAAGGTACCCTCCAGATTTCACACAAATGGCCTTATAAATAGACATCCTGGGTTGATTCTTGCTTGCCTGTGTATGTGTTTTCCCCCCTCATAGGCACAAATGCCTCAGCCTCAGACCAACTGAGCTTGGCTCTTGCCTGGAATCGGGTGGATATAGCACGCAACCAAATCTTTGTCTATGGACATAACCTGCCAGTTAGTCAGATTTTTAACTTGCAATTCTACCATATTAAAAAAATAAATAGATTTATTGTGCTCCAAATCAGTGGTGATTAAAGTTCGTTCCTTTTATAGCCTGCAAGCGCAGTAGCTGGTGCCACGTCGACCCTGAATGCCAAAAGCTCCCCTGTAGCCTCACACAGTACAGCTAAGGGCAGAGGCAAGAAGAACAAAGGGGGGAAGGGCAAGGCAGATGTTCAAGAGGAAATGGATCCTAGAAAATTAGAATTACTCAACTGGGTAAAAATGATGAACCACACTATACTGTACTCTGCCACATCATTATGTTCTTATCATAAAGCTAATAATAAATTTTTAAACAGATATGATGTATAGATACTGACATGTGGCACGTTTCTGGTATCCTCCTCAGGTTAGCTCACTGGAACAGGCAATGATGGATGCACTTGTGCTGGACCGAGTAGATTTTGTTAAGCTGTTGATTGAAAATGGGGTCAACATTCACCATTTCCTCACCATCCCACGGCTAGAGGAGTTATATAACACGGTAAGCGCCACTGAAAATGCCACACAAGAATTTATGAAATTGACATTTTTAATCCTTAGAAAAAATATTCCCCCTCCCTGAAGCCACATGGACCTAAGTATTCACCATATTTTTTTTCCCGATTTTGTTTACACGTCTTTGCCTACATCTTGTTAGTTGTTGCTTTTTTTAATCTTATCTTTAGAAACTTGGACCTGTCAACACACTTAATGCTGTAGTTCGAGATGTTAAAAAAGTAAGTTATTGATTTTGTTTCCTACACTTGATCCTAACTTGATCCTATCCACCTTGTATGTAACTTTAATTACACCAGTCCTCTTTGATATTTTAGGGTAACCTCCCCCCAGACTATCAAATTACTCTAATTGACATTGGCCTGGTGATGGAGTACCTTATGGGAGGGGCCTATCGCTGTAACTACACAAGAAAAAGTTTCCGCTCCCTCTACAACAACCTTTATGGTCTTAAAAGGGTGAGAGAGAGCAGCACATGTTTTTATGTACAGTCTAAATGCACAAGAGTCTAACATGTCTTCATTCGTATATTTACAGCCAAAGGCTCTGAAACTTCTTGGGATGGAGGTATGACTAATATTTAGCTGTTTGTTGGTCATTTTGCTGTTCTGCACTGAACAAGCAGCAGTTAATTATTGATTTATTAATGACACTCCTAGGATGATGAACCAAATCTGAAAGGAAAGAAGAAAAAGAAGAAGAAAGAGGAGGAGGTGGACATTGACGTGGATGACCCTGAGGTCAGCCGTTTCCAGTACCCATTCCATGAGCTGATAGTTTGGGCCGTGCTGACAAGGAGGCAGAAGATGGCTCTGTTCCTGTGGCAGAGGGGGGAGGAGGCTATGGCTAAGGCCTTGGTGGCCTGTAAGCTTTATAAAGCCATGGCCCATGAATCCTCTGTCAGTGAGCTGGTGGATGACATATTTCAGGATCTAGATAACAACTCCAAGTGAGTATAACGCATGTGGTAAAAAAAGAAGTGAAGTAAGCTGACCCACAGAGTCACTGATCTTATTTTATCAAAATGCACAGTGGGTAGAGTTGGTTGCACAGTGGTAGAGAGAGTTATCTCACAGCTCCAGGGACCTTGGTCTGATGGCGAACTCAGTGCATTTCACATGTTCTCTGAGTGTCCATGTAGATTTCATCTGGGTCCTTTGGCCCCCACCTCCCCAAAACATGCCAGTGGTCAGATTAGCTGCTCTAAATTGCACCTAGTAGTGAATGTTTGTGTGAATGTATGAATGCATGATGACCTGCTATGGACAGACATCCCATCTAGCATGTATTCCACACCTCACTTTGAGTGATCTCAGAATTGGCTCCAGGTCCAAAGTGACACTGATCTGGATAAATTGAGTTAGGTTGATGAATGAATGAATCAAAAATAGCCAAACTTAAAAAAAAACACTGTCTTGGGCTATATCAGAAAAAAATGTGCTTTGGGGCAAACATTTGAATTCTGGTCTAATGGACAGGTGAGGAGTAATGTTCATAGCATATATTCTTATACTAAAACTTTTATTTAAAATAAGGCCTGCTAAAACATCTGATCATAATGACACTGAACCATGTATACACTTTTTTTTTTGTTTGTTTGTTTTTGCAAGATTACGGCATCATGTACTTACAACTGGATGCCATAGGAAAGATATACATTTCCATGCTTGTTTTACTGTTGGGGCATGCATGACACATAAATGTTGTGTAACAATAACACTGAAGAAGATGTAGATTTGTTTTTGTTTGGATGCATCACGAAATTTTCATCATGCAATCACACTGTCCATCAAACATCATATTCAGTATCATATTTCATTTTCAGGGAGTTTGGAACTTTGGCCTATGAGCTTCTGGACCAGGCATACAAACACGATGAACAGGTGGCCATGAAGCTGCTAACTTATGAGCTTAAGAATTGGAGCAACTCCACCTGTCTGAAACTGGCTGTGGCTGCCAAGCACAGAGACTTCATTGCCCACACATGCAGCCAGATGCTGCTTACTGACATGTGGATGGGCTGCCTGAGGGTTGGCAAAAACCCTGGACTCAAGGTGATTATTTATATAATGAAATAGGAATCCTATTCCACTTTATGAGTACCTTGGTTTCCCTATGCCTTAAATGTTGTATATCAAAGACCATGAGTCATTATAAAAAAATTTTGGTACTACGCAGTTGCTTATTTCTGATTCTTTAAACTGCAACTCTCCAGGTAATTGCAGGCATCATCCTTCCTCCTTCAATCCTGCTCTTGGGTTTCCGTGTGGGTGATGATGCCTACCAAGGCTCTGATGACAACACAGGTGCCAAGGACAAGGACGATGACAACAAATCCAGCAGGGTAACTACAGCACAGACAGTACAGTCCTGGCTAAAGCACCCTGATTAGTAAGATGCATATGATGGTGTTTAATGCAATACCATGATCTGTATCTGTTTAGAGCTCCAAATATCAGTATTTATATTTATATTCATGTATAAACTTGAAGAACTAAACAAGAAAGTCTTAGAAGTAGGAAGCCTGCCGCTATGTTCTCAGAAACACTGAAAACCACAGGAAAACCACTGAAAAATACCAGAAGTAGAAATGCTACCACTGTCATCTTTTGTCATCTGTGACTTCCGGCTCTGAAAGGTCCTCAGCGTCAGCTACAACACATGAGCTCATTACTGAGATGGCATGGGACTGTTTTCAGACATTTTTGTCTGAAAGGTGAAAATGAAAGGTGTCAGTGTATCAAATGAACAGGCTCTTTCTTTTCCTGCAAGCATCATATCTGACAACACTTGCCTGTATAAAAGTAAAAACTTCCTACTCTTTCAGGTTTTTTTTTGTTGTTACATCCTATGGGATCACAGTCCTGAAGCACATGCCTTTGTGGCAAGCTTTCTAAAAATTGTCTGCATTTGTATTTGTTTAGAACACATTATTTGTTTATTCTGAATAGGCTATTCATATTTAGTCACATCCCTAAGTTGCATATGGTCGTTTCACAGGCAGAATATCAGCGTAAACAATACTATTTCATGGTTCACTTCATAAATCAATAAACTTTCCACAGAGAATTTCTCAATACTTCAGAGAAACTGTTAATACATATCGAGATATTCCTGCATTATCACTTCAAATTCCAAATACTGTCAGTTTGACCAATGTTCTTTCAGGATCCCACCACAGATACACATTCAAAGAAAG
Organism: Chrysichthys thysi; assembly: GCA_030068315.1. NCBI lineage: Eukaryota > Metazoa > Chordata > Actinopteri > Siluriformes > Claroteidae > Chrysichthys > Chrysichthys thysi. Next base: position 10,583,818 of record JAQLOM010000012.1, on the reverse strand, counting down.
GTGATGAAGAAGTTGGCAGTAAGAAGCTGAGACATGTACCCATTGGAAGGAAGATCTATGAGTTCTACAATGCTCCATTCACAAAGTTTTGGTTTAACACGGTGAGCATTAAACCATTACCCTTTATTATCATATTAAGTATTGTCATTTTATAGTGCAAGGAGAATCAAAAAGTCAAGGCATTTTTTAATCATGTGAGAACTTGGAGAGCAAAGGACAAAGCATGGAGTGGAGATATCTGTCTTCTTCAGAGAATAAGAAATTCAAAAGTCAGCCCTCCCCCAAGAAAATCATGTTAACTTCCTTTTGGGATATGAAGGGACCAAAAGTGGGAGCATGGACAAATAGTGAACAGTGCAAATTACTGTGCATTCCTGTGAAATGAGCTTAAACCTGCAATTCACAACAAAAGAAGAGGAATGTTTTCCAAAACAGTTTTGCTGCACCATGACAATGCATGTCTGCAAACAGCAGTAGAGACAGTAGAGACAGTGCAATGACTTGGGTTCGAATGTCTTCCACATCCTCCTTACAGCCCGGATCTGGTGCCAAGCGATTATCACATCTTTGTTCCACTGAAGGAGGCGCTGCGCAATAGCAGATTCACCTCTGTTGATGAAGTAAAGGAAGTGTAGCTCACCTGGCTTCAGGAGCAACCAAAAAAACTTCTTCTCTGTAGGAATACAGACGTTAGTTAAATGATACAACAAATGCATCGTCTTGCACGGGGACTATGTGGAGAAATGATATGTTCCGTTTCTTTCTTACAGTTACTACTGTTAAAACCATTAAAAGTATTTTGCCTTTACTTTTTGATTCTCCATCATAATTTTTATATTAATATAATGAATAATAATCATCTTGCATTCTTTTGTGTCTCTGATGTTGTCCGATATATTTGTGGCAGATTTCATACCTTGGGTATCTTATGCTGTACAATTACATTGTTTTGGTGAAGATGGAACGTTGGCCATCAGTGCAAGAGTGGTTGGTCATTTCCTACATTCTGACACTCGGCCTAGAGAAAGTGAGACAGGTGAGGTTTAAACTCTTTTTATCACAACAATTAGTAGTTCCCTTACAGAAAAGTCTCTTGAAAGTCATATGTAATTGATACATTTTAGAAACGTTCTTATGGATGCATTAAAAAACATTTACAGTGGACTTTTCACATGTAGGTTTTACATGTTTTTATTTTCACGTGTGAATTGTTTTGTTGTTTTTTTTAGGGGGGGGTTGTTGTGGAAATTCATTCATTTTCATGTGATTGTCTCATATACGTATATATACTCAGCAAAAAAAGAAACGCCCCTTTTTCAGGACTGTGTATTTCAACAATAATGTTGTAAAAATCCA
>JAQLOM010000012.1:10568985-10579938 GCA_030068315.1 Chrysichthys thysi | reverse complement strand
GTACTCACTTTTGTTACCAGTACTTTAAACATTAATGGCTGTGTGTTTAGTTATTTGGAGAGGACAGCAAATTTACAGTTATTCAAGCTGTACACTGACTACTTTACATTCTACCAAAGTGTCATATCTTCAGTGCGGTCCCATGAAAAGATATAATGAAATATTTACAAAAATGTGAGGGGTGTACTCACTTTTGTGAGATACTGTGTATATATATATATACACACACAAACCTGAGCAGAATGCTGTTGATTCCTTTCCTTTGCTTTTAAATTGTACAATCACTCTGTTGACTGTGTACAAGAGGAATCCCAAAGTTTTGTGCAATCCTACACTGACTAAGTCCACCCTCAGACTGACCCACAGTACACCCTCTTGGAAAATCATGCTTGCTAGCATGGCTAGTTGATATAAATAATTAATATACTGGAATCTGAAATGAATAATAAAAATATATTAACAAGTTTGAAGCACCAGGTTGTATCCGCCTAGAAAAAACGTAATGAGCAGTGTCTATTTACTTTTGAGATGGATAATGGAATTCAAATGTTAATTTTATTTGTGTTTAATTTTACTGTAATTGAGAGTAAATGTTTGCTTGCTTTCCCCCTTCTATCTTCATGAATCTTCTCTGGAATGTTCTGCAGTTTATGCCATGGAAATAAACCGTATGTATATGTTACACTCCGCCATATTCAATGCTGTTTCAAAATGGAAATGAAGTTAGCCCTGCTATTCTAGACTGATATTTGAGGTCTTCTCTCAGCCCCCTGCGGAGATAATATGTATGATGAGGATGGAAAGAAACTTCCCCCTTGCATTCCTGGTGCCTGGCTCACTCCAGCCATCATGGCCTGCTATTTGCTAGTGGCTAACATCCTCCTTGTCAACTTGCTTATCGCTGTCTTCAAGTAAGTGTGCAAATCAATACAGATAACACATATGATTCTTCTTGGAATTTTACTTTACTGAAATACTCCTGGATAGACTGCTTGACAAAAATTGTATAAAATGGATTACAATTATAAATGAGCCACTATGTATGTATCCCTAACAGTAACACCTTCTTTGAGGTAAAGTCCATCTCAAACCAGGTGTGGAAGTTCCAGCGGTATCAGCTGATCATGACTTTCCATGACAGGCCAGTGCTCCCGCCTCCTCTCATCATCTTCAGCCACATCTACATCCTCATCAGACGAATCTGCTGCCGCTGTGGCAAGAAAAAAGAGGGAGAGCTGGATGAGAAGGACAAAGGACTGAGTGAGTTCACTTGAATGAATGATTTTTTATAATGAGTTTTATGACCAGAGGAAAATGAGCTCTATGACTATATTCCTCTTAGAATCAGTCACTGTTGGGTCATTTATGCCCATCCTTTCTTAATGAACCGAACTGTTACAGAGCACACAACCATATTCATTTGCTACATCACAGGCTAATAGAGCTGCTGATGAATACTAATGTCAAGGAATTATCATATATTTATAAAGGACACTGATTTAATATTTGCATAGATTTAGGGATAAACTATCATACAGTTTATGTTTTCAGGTATCTGTCTCACTGATTAATCACAGTATCTCCTTCTTCTCTAAGAGCTTATCCTGAATTCGGAGGAGCTGAGGTGCCTGTATGAATTTGAGGAGCAGTGTGTGGAAGAGTACTTCAGAGAAAAAGAAGATGAGCAGCAATCCTCAAATGATGAAAGGATAAGGGTGACATCTGAAAGGTAATGAAATCTGTGAAGCTTTTTAATCATCCAGGTCAGTTAATTGTCTAAAAGTGCTGAGCAGGGTAAACTGGACTTCCTCTTGAAACTGTTTTCCAACATATTTGAGGATATTTATCAGATGTAACAAATACAGAGGTTTATGGCCATTTTATTTCATGACAGGGTGGAAAACATGTCCATGCACCTGGAGGAGGTCAACGAGAGAGAGAATAATATGAAAGCTTCTTTGCAGACGGTGGATCTAAGGCTGGCCCAGTTGGAGGAGATCTATTCTCGCATGATGACGGCCTTGGAGAAATTGGCAGGAATTGATCACAATGAACTGAAGAGGACACACTCACAAAGATCCTCTGTTAGTGGCCTCTCGTCTCTCCGTCGCACTGGCAGCATTAATAGCAATGATGGATACAGCCTTTATTGCTACTATATGGATGACTGTCCAGCCACTGAGGAGAAGGATGGGGTGAAGTCAAGCCTACTGACTGTTGCAAACGTGAGAAAGCCTTTGAACACCACAGCTCCCAATCCAAATGATTATGGGATGGATATTCCAGTAGTAAGAATCTGTCCAAATTCATGTGGGACCACCTGGATCCCACCTTATGAGAAGACAGCTGAATCTAAAGATCAGGGTGAAGATGCTAAAACAGCACGTGAAACTTCACCATCTTTTGTTCAAAGGTCTAGGAGCACTAGCTTGTTCAGTTCGACTGCCAGAGAAGGTTTAATGCAGAGAAGCAAAGAGCCTAATTCTCTTCAAAAAGGGATCGTCAGATCCTCGACTATGCGGCGGTGGAGTGCCGGCTCTGAGTATAAAGTGCAACCTGATCTTTTTTGTCAGCCACCTCCAGACATCCACGTTATCAAACCCACAGAGACAAATGAAGCAAGTAAATCTGAGGGTCAGCTGAGACCAAGAGGTCCAAACATTCTCAGCACAAAGATGAAAGCTCAAGAAGAAAACATCCAGAGAGGAAGGAGTCATATTACACAAGAGGAGAAAAAAGAGAATGGCTCAGAGGAAAGTCTAAATATTGAGGGTAATACAGAAGAAAGGGACAGAGATCTAATAGAGACAGATGAAATTTGGAGAAATGCAGTTGACGATGGAATGGTGAACATGCACGAAGATATTTCTTACTCTTTTCATCTTCTGGTACCTGAAGAGAGAATGTTTCCACCTGGAAGATCCAAGAGCTGGAACACAAAATGTCGGAAGGCCTTGAGGGAAAGTGCAGACAAGCCCCGAGGCTCCAGCAGTGAACGCAGCCTTTCGTGTGGAAGTTCCCTTGAGAGGCCTGGAGAAAAACTTGGGAAAGTGTCAGGGAAAGAGGAGTGAAAGAAAAAGATAGCTCTGAGGTCAGGACATGAGACTGCTAATTAGGAGCAAAGATGATGAGAGATTGATCTTTGTGTAACACAATTTAAATAGAAATTCATTGATTTATCTTCAGTATGCTGGTCAGTGTTGTCCTGGGAAACTGGGTGCAAGGTAGGATTACAGCCTGGATGAGATGGCATTTCATCGCAGGGCATCAAGAACTTTGTGCAACAGTAATAAAACAGTTACAGTGTCATATCACCTTGAGAATCAAAAAGTAAAGGCAAACCACATTTAATGGCATTAATAGTGTGAAACTGAACATATCGCTTTTCCACATAGTCCCCATGCAAGATGATGTATTTGTTGTATCATTCAACTAGCTTCTGTATTCCCACTTCCTTTACTTCATCATCAGAGGCGAATCTGCGACCATGCAGCACTTCCTTCAGTGGACCAAAGATGTAATAATCGCTCGGCCCCAGATCAGGAGGTCAGTAGGATGTGCTGGAGAAGACAGGTGTCACCACGCCACGCTTCGTCTTTTGCTCTTTGGGATTTCATGTAATTTAAAAATTGTTTGCTTTTTGATTCATCCTCACATTTGGTGTTCATATATATATATGATCATGTGATTAATAACTTCTAGTGTACAGTTATGTATAATGTATGTATACTCCATAATGTCACAGCAATTAGGATTTATACATAAGTAAAACATAAATACTCTTGCCTTACATTTGGCTTAAGTGTTATTTAAATGTATGACAACCACAGATTTGCATACCAGACAAGCATAATTTTCAGTGTTATTACTATTTTGTTATAATAAACAAACTGTTCTTATCTTCCCTTTAAATTTGAGGTTATGGAACTACATGCTTTATTTTCATTTGTGCAAACGTTCATAGCATTCACCACCTGAATACTGATTTTCCAGAACATGGTGGGTGGACATGCGTGGTGGTACTGCTGATCTTACAAAGCACAATATCGCCCTCTAGTGCCTAATAAGTGTATCACAGGAAAATGGTCTAGGTGCAGGTTAGATCAGGAAACAAAAGGCACACATGAACCACAATGCTATGCAATTTTACTTTGGTTATATGTCGTACAAAAAGTCTCACAATTAATATACATAAAAGAAAATCACACTAGAAATTAGAGGGTACACTCTCTCTAATTTAAAACAATCATTTGCCGACCAGATGAGAAGGGTGCTGTAGAAACATTTCCATTCTGAACTAATAGACGGCAGCAGATTGTTCACAACCACAAAACCCAATTCAAATCAGTAAGACAGACACAGACAGCTGCAGATATGTATGGCCTGTGGTGTCACTGATCACAATGGTCCCATCTGAACACCAAGACTGGAATAATTATGCTACATTTGCCTGTGTTTTATAGTAAGCGCTAAAGCAGAGCCGCTACTGCAGTTTTGTCAGAGGGTAAAACACTGACTTGTGTACAGACATTTCCAATGGCTCAACTCTTTGACTCGAAAGAGGAAACAAAAATCTTAGCAAGAACTTTTATTGCTGACTCAATCTGTCAGACTATTTTGAAACGTTCCTTCTTCTGAAACATTAGTGCAACTAAAACACTTCTCACCCTCAAATTTCACCTATGTTAAAAGCATTGGCACCAGTGAAATAAATGCTACTTATGCCATGTAACTGGGCACAGATTACATAGACACTGACATGAATTCACTAAAACACAGACACACAACACACACACAAATACATAAATGTCTATTTGATAATTGTATTTTCCTTCAGAGAGCTAATAGCAATAGATATCACAGGTTATGATGTGTGTAAACCAAAAGTACTTTGGGATTTTAACATACAGCAAAAAGAAAATAGGTGGGATTTTGTTAATATACATAGCAGCAAGAATGCCAACATGTAAAATTAATAGCACATTATAAATACAATAAAGCATGCATTAGTGGCTTTCCTATACATTCATATACAGATATTCTAAAATCACTCCTCAGAAGTCAATATTAAACATGCAATCCTTTGCCAATCACACAAGGTGGTTTTTTTTTTTTTTAAGTTAATTAATTAACTAGAAATACATGTAAATATTGCTACCCTTCCTATCATGCAGGACCAATGTCCAGCATAGTTACACGAGTTGCCGGTTTTAACACACCAACTATACCATCTCCTTAAGTGACGAGTTCAATTAAGTGTCTTATGACAGGAAAATCAGCAAGCTATGTCGGGTTGTTAACAGACAGGAACACAGCTGGGGCCTCTGGCCTTTACATGTGTGCTATATACGTCATGTCTCCGTTTTGATTGGCTACTGCATTACAGACACATGGACAGACTGTACAGGCGTACTTTTACCCATCATGCTCTTCAGCTGTCATGTTCTATATTTGAGTCTCCAGACTGTGGGGAGTGCTGGCTCTCTGTCAGTGCTATACACGGTTATGTGCCTGTGAGATAAACCCAGAGACATTTTCATACTATATGTATAATCTGTTCTAATTCCACCTCCATTTAAATCATTAAAGGTGCTCGTAAATTGTACACAATTTGCTAGACGTAATATAAATTTTTAGAGATAATTATCTGCCCATAAACAATGTATAACGGCAGTAGAACACTGTTACTTTACGCTTATAAAAAGCTTTATAAAATACAAATAAAGGCTCTATAAAAGGAAAAATTCAAGCTTTGATATTATATTAAAAAAAAAAAAAGAAAAAAAAAAAGGCAAACCCAAAACATGTGCCATGATTATCACAAAAAGGCCAAAAGAAACAATAAGATATATTTTCACAAACTAGGTACTTCGAACCCCTCCAGTATCCTTTCTACCAACTTGCCAGTTGGTCTGTATGAACAGGAGTCTCCCTGTTCATTACGAATGTGAGTGCACACCTCTCACTTGAGGCTCACATGACCTTCCATACCAGCTGATTCTGCAGCCAGAGAGATCAAGTCCACAGATGCGTTCTACTCGCTGGCGTCTGTTATAGCAGGGTGCACCTGAATAAGCTGTGCTTCTTGGAACGCTTCTCTGTGATCTTAATTGGTGCCCCACTTTCTGAATTGTTGCCATCATTCTAGGAAAAGACATGAAGAGAATAGGTCACGTAACAAGAACGGCAATGCTAATAAGTCTGAAATGTAGTTACATGTAGTTTTATTCGTGCGGTGCTCAACATTTGGGCTGGGTAGTTCATGGCACGGCTCACCATTTTCCTGTTGAGTCTGGCCATAATGTCTCTTGCTAGGGTGAAAAAGGCCTCTTCCACATTTATGCTAGTTTTTGCGCTGGTTTCTAAAAACTTGATTCCGTAATCTATTGCCAACTAGAAGACAACATAAAGGATCAGTACAATGTTCAAAGCCTGGAAAGCATAGCAAATATCAGAAATAATTTAAAATCATTTGTGTGTGTGTGGGGGGGGGGGATTAAAGCACATAATAAATGAGCAAATTATGATTTTTTTTGTTATTAATATTAAGAAAAAGAAGGGAGCCGATATGCATCATCATCATCATCATCATCATCATCACAGCCAAATTTCTGCCTGACACACAAAATCACCATTAGATTAGATTTAGCAAAATGCCAATACGTAGAGATTTTCTCTCACGATTTACATTAACAGACAATTTACATTAATAGATGGGCTATTTTCACATTTTAAAGTATAGCAATTAAAGGCTTGCTGAAAACGAACTTTAACCCTCATGATAATGGGCTTGTCTTGGGGAAAAAAATGAAGGGAGGTTTTTTTTGGCCACATTGTAAATGTGTAGGCTTATTTTCACTTGCCATTTTTAGCAGTGTTGCATCTGCTAATGGCCTCAATTAACAAAGTAGCTTTTTACTCAGAATGATGGCATGTAGTTTGAGACATAGCCTGTGCTTTCTGTACTGTATACTTCTGGGCGCAAAAAAAAAAAAAATCACTGCTGTTTTCAATAAACAAGAATAGAAAGTAATCTTGAGAAGCTGTACCTTCTCCCCTCTCTCCTTAGACACTTGTCTCTTGTCGTTCATGTCACATTTATTTCCGAGGATCATCCGCTCTACATCTGATGATGCATGCTAAGAAAGTATTAAGCATATAGCACAACACATTTAACTCACTGACCGTGAAAATATTATGAGACAGTCACATGTCCTTTCCATACTTTGATTGAACTATATGAATACAAAAAACATACCATAGGAAGACTTAGTGACAGCATTTCAGCATTAATTAAGTTTTGTAGTCAGTAGTAAAAAGATTTCAGATCGAAGAATATATGTAAATGTGCCAACTTTCATAATTTATACACATCTTGCTGCTACCTCACTTTACTTCATGGTAGCTCCCAAAACTCACCTCCTCAATGTTACGAATCCAGTTCTTGATGTTATCAAAGGACTTTTCACTAGTGATATCGTACACCAACATAATGCCCTGGCAGAGAGACAGAGACAAAAACCCAATACAGATTTACCCTTCGCATTTCTCTGTGGGTATTTTAACGACATGATGGGAATGAAGATATGGGCTCACCATTGCTCCTCTGTAGTATGCCGTAGTGATGGTCCTAAATCTCTCCTGGCCTGCTGTGTCCCTATAACCAGAACATAGTACATACATCTCAGATCAGTCCATCATGGACCAGATATACAGCAGAGATCATCATTAACTCCTTTCCTTAAGCATACCCTGAATTGTCTCGGTTGGTTGTGAGAGGCCCACCCTTCCCAATCCCACCATGTCCAATCTACACATCCTGTAAACAGAGCAGGCACACTTTTCACTGCACTATTATGTGCATATCCGTCCCATTAGTCACAGAATGCCTGGGCCAGGCTTATAAGCACTTTGAGCCCCAACAGGAAGACCAGCCTGTTTCCTGACATCATTTCTGCTGCACTTAAAAATCTACTGAAGGGTGTGGACACCATTTTGATATTTTGGCTGAGGATTAGTTGTCATGCACATACAGTAATTCTGATTAATGACTGAATTGTTGATTTTTGCTGCCTTTGGGGTAGTTTTACATTGTAAGCTGCCTATAGTGTAATACGACATGCTGCATTTTTGTTTTATTAAATATAGAAAAAGACTTTCTTGCTTTAGCTGTTTTAATGCAAATTATATCAGGCACTAACTTGATTTCCAGGGTCAGGAGGGTTACTTTTAAAATACATTCCCACACAAATACTAATTTAACTGTTTGAAAATGTACCCAGGAACCTACTCCAAGTACCAAAAAATTAAAGTAATGTAACTGATTACTTTGTTACCTCTATACTAAATATATTGATCAGGACAGCATTTTCCCCAGCCGGAAGGCATAGCTTGCACTGTACTGTGATGATGTTCCCCCTTGCTGATTTAAAGACAAAATAACAGTGAAATTTCCGCCGAGTAGACTCCACCCCCCGAGGCCATGATAATGTCAGACTAGATTAAGACCTGTAAGATTAGCCATGATTTCACACGAGACAAGAGTGGTGATGGGAGACTCGTGAAATGTGTGCGCATGTGCATGGTAGTATAATCAAACTTTATTTTAAAAATGTATTTTAGCACTGCAACTACTAAATATTTTGATTGAATATTTTAATTTGCTGATTATTTTTCACTGAATTAATTTTACACACACAGACACACACACTCTCAGCATTACTACAGAATTTTCTTAACTAGCCTAAATCATACTTCAGGCTGCGCTGTTATAGGTAGATGTTCCTGTTACTGCATGGCATGTCATGAAGTGTTTTATCCCCCTGCCATCATTTTTATTCATGAATAAATCACACATCGTAGTTTTTAATTTAATTATAGTTAAGTTTAATGTTATGGAAAGTCTGCAAGCCAATTTATTTCCTCTCATCACCGACATTATAACAGCTATAAACAGTCATTCCTTCATCTGCCTTTACTTTTTCTCTTGAGATTAATTAGGATGAGGAAAAAAAAGAAGAAAAAAAAAAATCAGGGTTTCTGTCGGCTTTAACCAGTTAAATTTCGGACTTTTAAAGACCTTTTTAAGACCGCTCTGAATGAAATTTAAGAACAATTTGATGTCCACACTGGTAAAAATTAGACAGAATATAAAATCAGGGTCTTATAAATCACTTACAGTATAAATGAATTTATTCAATAACTGTATTTCACATTCACAACTGTGTGTGAGAGAGAAAAGGGATTAACAGTGGGGAACTACCACCAAAAAAAAAAAATACAAAAATAAAAAATAAAAAAAAGAGATTATTAGTAGTTGTAAGCACAACAACAACAGTGGGCTGTAAAGTTTATATCAGCTATCAGTTCCACCTTGATCTCATTTGTTATGTTACAGCATGCTATATCTGGACTGTTGAAAGAAAGAAAGAACTACAACATGAAACCAACAGACACTATACCATCAGAGAATTTCATGCCACCACAACATTTGTCCCAAAAAAACTCCTCCCATAAACAAAAAAAACAAAACAAAAACAAAACAAAAAAAACCCCACAGAATCGGAATGGATGTAGCATTAAATACACATTGACTTTTAAGACCTAAACATAAGCCACTTAAGACCTAAAATCTTGATGTTTTAAAGACTTTGTTTTTAAAGATGTTTTTAAGCACAAAGGCCTTAAACTCAGATTTTTGTATTTTAGACTTTTTATAACTTGCAGAAACTCTGAACAATGCAACGTGCCAAAAAAAAAAAAAAAAAAAAAAAAAAAAAAAAAAAAAAAAAAAAAAAGTTGGCTCTGTCATTTTGCTTAATAGGTGCAACATTCCCACCATCATCTGCAGATCACAATTTTGAATCCTGATGATGCCACAACCATCCATGGAGCTCAAGAGAGCAAAACTGGGCTCGGCTCTCAGGAAGGGAGGGGTCAATTACAGTGATCCTAGCCAATCTGTGAGCTCATGAGCACGGAGGTTGGTGAATAGCACTTTCCTCCAACTGTCTTATACCGCACACAATGCTCTGTGAGCAGCTATTTAAAAAAGATGTCGTCGTGGTTGGGAATTGGCAATGACTACATTGGGCAGAAAACAGAGGAAAAAAAGCACAAAGTCCTCTGTTAGCTGTACCTCCGTCAGTTACAGATCACTGACAGTGGCGGCGACTCCTCCTAAAAATGCTAACTAAACTTCCTTACAGAAAACTTCACCAGATCAACAATGACACTCATACACATCTGTGCAAGTTGTTAAAACAGAAACCATTGTGTATTAGAATAAACCTTGTAGCTGGAACTACTGTCAAAGCTGCTGCTTCAGAACCTAGAAATGAAACGCTGTGGTAGGAACAGACATGTGACCCCAAGAATCTTTTGGATGTCTTCAAAGCCACTACCAGTCACTTTTCATTACTAAATGTGGTCAACACCTGCTTGCCTTCAGTTAAGCAAACCATCTGACCAACAATGCAAATGGCCAACATGTTTTACTCAGCAGTGTTGATTTTTCTTTATTCTCTTTATTTAGTGTATGTTTTCATTACCATTTGTCACATTACCATGTGATTTAATGATCTATGTAAAGCAATTTGTTAACAAGGTCTGTTATAGTGCCATCAGCTTTATTTATATTTGACTTATTCTTAACCTTCTTTAAGAACATTTACCGACATGGTGCTGCAGAGCTTTTAACCCAGTTACCTTGCTCTGTTCAAAACACTTATTGTGTTCAAATGTTTGCTTTCCAGTCAAAAACTATATTATATGAAAGTTTGCATCAACTTTTCATCATTCTGAAGCCTGTGGTCAGCTCAAATGATAATCAGAAGCGGCGTGGGCGGAGCTTATTGTACATGAAGACATTGTCTATAAAACGCTCATATGGATATATATATATATATATATATATATATATATATATATATATTAGTGCTGCCGCGATTACTC
>JAQLOM010000012.1:10533463-10549429 GCA_030068315.1 Chrysichthys thysi | reverse complement strand
GGACTGTGGGAGGAAACCGGAGCACCCGGAGGAAACCCACGCGAACACGGGGAGAACATGCAAACTCCGCACAGAAATGCACTTGTGCCGAACCCAGGGCACCACTAGTAACTAACCAAAAACCAACACCCTTCTATCCATTATCTATGCTTGTCTGTTAAGGGTTTCAAGGAAGTTTGAGTCAATCTCATCCTGGGTAGGGCGGCGTACACCTTGGGCAGGCTGCCAGTCTATCACAGACAAGAATTGACACCTGCATGGTTAACTATCTGTGAAACTGAAATAGATATTATAAATTACATTACATTACATTATTGTCATTTGGCTGACACTCTTATCCAGAGTGACCTACATTTATTTTATTTGGACAACTGAGCAGTTGCAGGGCCTTGTTCAAGGATTGGTGCTTGGATTTGAACTCCCAACCTTCCGATCAGTAGCCCAACATCTTAACCCTCTGAGCTACCACTGCCCTAAAGACCCATAAATACAGTAACATATACAGAAAATATCAACATAATGAATAAAAGTGCATATAGTGGCAATTAAAAAGTGATTTTCTGCTCTTTATTTGACAAATTTCTGCACATTTTTTTGTATCTAAGCTAAAACAATCTAGAGATGATTATTATAAAATGGCCCCTTATTAACATCTTTCTTTGTAAACAACCTGCAAAAACCAAGCATTAATTCTCAAAGAATATAATAATGAACTATACAGTTATGTAATTGCTGAAACAGTGCCTATGCACATCATCTGCTGAGTTACATGAGTCAGAATTTGTGGCAATGAGGCATTTTTTGGTTCCCTGAATAATTGAGAATCATGATTCTGTTCACTAGTGCCACTGATGGTTTTCACAAAAGGGGTTTGAGTATGAGAGGTGGAGGAGCATTGTTTCCACATTATGCCATGAACATGATGGCAGCTGACCAGTACTGCAGTCAGTATGATCAGCAGTGGAATATCTCAACAACGATCCTGCATCAAAAATCAACACAGACTCCAGAAGAACTGTGTGTGTGTGTGTGTGTGTGTGTGTGTGTGTGTGTGTGTGTGTGTGTGTGTGTGTGTGTGTGCATGCTGTTAATTATTTCTACACAATGTTATAGTTTGAAATCTTTTTAGTAACGTTGGCAGATGTGCAGCCATGCAAACAATTTGAAAAATGACTAGAGTAAATAAAGCAATAAAGTTTGTAAAACAGCTTTAACCAGTGGAGTATTTCTGCTTGCTTCCTCTTGGCAAATACTGATTGCAAGTTGTTACCTTATAGCAGAGGTAACATAGGCATGGGTAGTCTATAAAATGTTCCCATTACTTCATTTTCTTTTACTTTTCTTTTACATTTTCCTTAGTCCTATTTTCTTCAACCCATATGCAACCATAGTTACATACACTATCTCTGTAACACTTTATTAGGAGCACCTATACACCTATTTGTTCATACACTTAACTAATCAGCCAATTGTTTGGCAGCAGTGCAATGCACAAAATCATGCAGATACAGGCCAGAACCTATGGATAATGTTCACATCAACCATCAGGAAAAAGTGATCTCAGTGATTTTGGTCGTGACATGACTGTTGGTGCAACACAGGGTAGTCTGAGTATGCTGATCGCAAACAGTCTCTTAAGTTGACTTATGTTGATGAGAAAGATCAAGGGAGAATGGCCAGACTGGGTCAAGCTGATAGAAAGACTACAGTAAGGTTGTGTTCAGATAGCCACTCCATAGAGATGTGCTGAACAGAAAAGTTTCAAACCTTAAGGTTACATCAGCAGAAGGCCCTGTCCGGTTCCACTTATGTCTGCCAAGATCAGAAAGCTGAGGTTGCAGAGGGCATACGTTCACTAAAATTGGACAATTGAAGACCAGAATAGCATAGTCTGGTCTGATGAATCTTGATTTCTACTGAGGCACAAAGATTTTAGGGTCAGAATTCAGTGTCAAACACATGAATCAATATACCCCACTTACCTTGTGTCCAGGCTGGTGGAGGTGGTATAGTTGTGCTGCGGAATGTTTTCTTGGCACACTTAAATACCTGTTAATACCAGTCAATCATTGCTTGAATACCACAGCCGATTGGAGTATCTTCTAAAGCATGATATCATCCATCATGAACATGACAGTGAGCTCAAAACCAATGTTTTTGGGGTTATCACAATCCACCAGTCATATTAAACTTTTGAAGGAAAATGTAATCAGACAGAGGCGCCAGCTTTAATTTTACCAGGGCAGCCATCATACCAGTCTGCACTATATTCACTGCTGTGCTGAGTTCCTGATTTACGTGCTATATTCAGACTGTTCTGAAGAAGAGCTACCAGCACTCTGCATCAGAGTCAGGTAATGAATAGACTGTAGTATGTTCAGAGCCTACACTTCCTCAGCATTATGCTGCACTTGATCATGTGTGTCTTCCAGCTCTATCGGGGCCTGGCAGAACAAAGAACTTGTAATTTTGGCTTGAACTACAGGTTGGAAAAGTTGAGAAAGTTCGACAACTGACAATAATTTATGGCTGAATTACTGTGAACCAAAATGTGTGCCAGTGCACTGCACTGGAATTAGCAATCATATGAGTAGGCTTATTAGTGAGAAACAAAGGGTAAGAATGCTAGCATCAGTGTTTTTTTTATTCCAATTCTGTTAATCCCTGACAAGACAAAAATGGGAAAGAAGATGAGCAGATGAGAAACCTTTATTAGGTTACCAGTGTGGGGACCCGGTCATAGAGTGACACATGCTGTTGGTACTCATCAAAAAAAAAGCAAGCTCCATCAGTTCCCAAAGGAAACCACCTGGGAAGGTCCAAATGAAAGGACGTAGGACACACTTTGAATCAAAATGAGTAATGAAAATAAAAATCAATTAAAATGCCAGGCTCAGTGATCCTCTACAAAAGAGAAAGCAACATGCCAAGCTTTTCTGGAGAGAGACTCAAAGCAGTTTAATGTTGGCTGATTTAGAATCAGTTTAATGTTTCTTTATGTGAAAAGCTGTTTTTATGCCACATATTAATGTAAAATGTGTTGTGTGCACTCTGCATTTTAACAAAGAAGCAGGGACTTTGGCACTAAATAAATAAAGCCCAACATTGTGTGAGTTAACAATGCTGAGTTGGTACCATGTGATGCCCCAGCACACTATTTCCTCTCACAGGTTAGTGTCCTCTCTGTTTATCAGCTCAGAGCACTCACCTCTGGGGCTCATGACAGACTCCAAAGAAAAGGGAGAAGATCAGGCTACAGGTAATAAAACAAATCAGTAAGCCACCTTGAGCTGGTACAGCCATTATGGGTTATGTTATGTAGCTTTTTTTTTTTTTTTTTTAAATAACTGTGAACTATTTGCAGTCACAAATTTAGATTTACAGTGACAAAGCAGTATATCATTTTTTTTAAAGCATTTTTTTTAAATTTAGGATATAACACACCTGATGGTTAATTGGTGTCCTATTTTAGCACAGAAAAATTGCGTGGAAGAGGTTTTAGCAGGGGAAGCTCTGGCTCCAGCCCAATGCCTTTGGACCACAGAGGCAAGTGGATCAGTGCAACTGAGAATAGATGACCTCTGTCCACAGGAGCCAATCACAGTGCATCAGATGTTTATGACCTCAGTTCAGAAATATGGCAATTTGTTTGCCCTGGCAACTAAAAGAAAAGGCAAATGGGAAAAGATTAGATTCTCTGAATACTACCAGTGCTGTCGGATGGCTGCTAAAAGCTTTCTAAAGGTGACCTGTATGATAAAGTTGTAATTATACATTGTTATTTTGTGGCTTGTATGTGTATTATCAACATCACTGACCATTCTAGGTGAATTTGAATTTTGAATCCAGCTGATAATACAATTGGATGATTATTTAACACATTCTTTAGTTGGGGCTGGAACGGTTCCACAGTGTGGCCATTTTGGGATTCAATTCAGCAGAGTGGTTCTTTTCCGCCATAGGCGCTGTCTTTGCAGGGTGAGAGAAGCACACGCTCTTAAAAAGTGATTCCATAGTCATGTATGTATGTATTTATTGATGGTGTGTAATTCCATTAGGGGTATAATGACAGGAATCTATGCCACAAATTCTCCCGAAGCTTGTCATTACGTGGCCAGTGACTCAAGAGCAAATATTATTGTAGTGGAAAATCAAAAGCAGCTGGATAAAATTTTGCAGGTAATATGATTAGACTATCTTTTTCATGTTCTCAGCTCATATAAGCCTTTTACACTAATGCTTAGTTTTGTTCACAGATAAAAGTTAAACTGCCACATTTGAAAGCCATTGTGCAATATTCTGGACCCTTGCTGGAAAAACTGCCCAATCTGTATTCAGTAAGTTAAAGGCTAAAAGCTTCATGTATGTCTATGTTGATCATACTCAAAAGAAATGATGAGTCTATTTTTGGGCAGTGGGAGGAGTTCATGAGTCTGGGCCTGGAGACTGCAGACAAAACCCTTGACGACATCATCAGCAGTCAGAAAGCCAACCAATGCTGTGTGCTTATCTACACATCAGGAACCACAGGCACTCCAAAAGGAGTCATGCTCAGCCATGACAATGTAGGTGTGCATGAATTACTAAGGCTTCACTCACAAGACTAACCAAAGCAAAGTATTAATTTTATGGATGGCGTATGCTTCCTTTGTCTTCGTCATTGTCATTGTCAAGCACAGATGTGAACTATGCATGTTTCATATTCACTACAGAGCAAGTATATTTG
The DNA here is from genome assembly GCA_030068315.1 of Chrysichthys thysi. NCBI lineage: Eukaryota > Metazoa > Chordata > Actinopteri > Siluriformes > Claroteidae > Chrysichthys > Chrysichthys thysi. The sequence goes on along the minus strand of JAQLOM010000012.1, from coordinate 10,544,703 downwards.
CTTTCCACATACATAAATTATCACATGAACGTACTTTGCTCATGTTCAGGACTGAGGTGCTGATTTATTTAAAAAAAAATACGGAATGACCTGTTCACACCATAGCTAATAAAGTAGATGAATAAAATAAAATTTTAAAGCTCATGGTTATATTATGTTGTTTTTCATAAATTCTGCATGTGCCGTTAGGTGAAGGATTAAGTTTATGTGCCTGCAGAATGTCCCCCCCATATTTCAGGAACTAATACAGACATTTTTTAGATTAACATAAATTTTGAGTATTACACATTGCACATGGTTTACTATATGGTAATATACTACAGTACTACTGACTACTCTATAATTTTTTATAGCCTAAGATAGCCTTAAATTCTTGTTCTTGGCTGACAATTGTGAAACCTCATGCAGTGTTCTGCCATAGTAGCTTATCCACCTCAAACTGATATGTTGTGCATTCTGATACTGATCACATTTTTTCCCCATTCTGATGTTTGATGTGACCATTGACTGAAGCCCTAGACCCATAACTGCATAATCTTATGCATTTTGCTGTTGTCACATGATTGGCTGATTGGATAACTGGATAAATGAGCAGGTGAACCGATGTTCCTATTAAATTGGATGGTGAGTGTATACCACTCTGTACTTTGCACTTTTAGGTAGAAACTCACGCAAGGCAATCACACAAAATGGGCAGAATGTGGTATTTTACTCATTTGAAAGACCTTACAAATCAAACTTGATGTTTTTATTCATGCTATAGTACATCAGGGCCTCAGTGAAATCTTAGTTATATGTATTCTCATATATAAACCATCTTTTGCATTGTGGACATTGGTAGATAACATGGACAGCTAACCACGCGAGCAGAGCTGGAGGCATGCAGCCCGCTGAGATAAAACAGGAATCCATAGTGAGCTACCTACCCCTCAGCCATGTTGCCGCTCAGATCTATGACCTGTGGACAGGGATTCAGTGGGGCGAGTTAGTCTATTTCGCACAGCCTGATGCTTTGAAGGTATAGAAATATATATTATATACATTACTAATATATAATACACTACTAAACATACCCTGGTTACATGCAATGTGTTTTATACTTTCTCATATTGTGCATGGTAACAGGAAAAGTAACCATAACTCAAAACAAAAGAGCGTTTTCTGTTAACATGATGTATTTCTATTCCAGGGCAGCTTGATCGAGACTTTGAAAGAGATCAATCCTTCATCTCATATGGGAGTCCCTCGTGTTTGGGAAAAAATAATGGAGAAAATAAAGGAGGAAATCTCACACTGTGTGTACATCAAAAAGAAACTGCTGACCTGGGCCATGTCTGTTGGTTTGGAGGCCAATCAAAGGTTCACAGTGAGATGATTACTTAAACTTAGTGTGATTTTACACATTCAGCTGCTTGTATTGCAGTTGCAATATATTTTTTTCCTTCTGCAAATATGTATTCATAACAGGGATGAGGAGAAATCGGTTTTCTTCACCCTAGCAGATGTGTTGGTCCTAGAAAAACTTCGAGCCGAGCTGGGTTTCTCTTGTTGTGAGAAGTTCTTCTCTGGTGCAGCTCCTCTAGGACATGATGCAGTCCAGTTCTTCCTTGGCCTCAACATTAGGTTATATGAGGCTTATGGCATGAGTGAAAGCAGTGGGCCTCATTTTATGTCTGGTCCTAAAGTTCACAAGCAGTCAAGGTGAGTTGTATTAGGTAAACATGAATTATCCTTCTAGTATCGGTAATAGATTTTTGCTAGACTTGACAGTCAACACTGTTCATTTTCACTTTTAACTTATAGTTGTGGCAAGGTGGTTCCTGGCTGCAGATATAAACTAGTAAATGTTGATACTGAAGGTATTGGGGAGGTGTGCTTTTGGGGTCGGAATGTCTTTATGGGGTATCTCAGTATGGAGGAGAAAACCAAGGAAACCTTGGATGAGGATGGATGGCTGCATACTGGAGACTTGGGCAAAACAGATGAAGAAGATTTCATTTTCATTACTGGAAGGATAAAAGGTAATTAGGTCACGATTTAATAACTAGCTAAACTCACTTTCACTTTTGGCTCTTCTACAGTTTTATATTATGGCCATATTTTTTCATGCTGAACAACATAAAGCTTTTCTGTTTAGAGTTAATTATAACTGCTGGTGGAGAGAACGTCCCTCCAGTTCCTATAGAGGATGCTGTGAAAAAGGAGCTGCCTATAATCAGCAATGCCATGCTAATTGGGGACAAGAGGAAGTTTCTCTCAATGCTGCTCACACTTAAGGTTATGAGGAATTGTACTTTGAAATCATTTTGTACCCATACACCCATGTATCTTACTTCAGAAAAAAAAAACCCTGGAACATTTAATAGGCGTTAATAATTGAAGCTCTGAATTACAGTATTTTCCTCCCAATCAGTGTGTCACCAATGCTGAAACCATGGAGCCCACGGACAACCTCAGCTCTGACACTATGGAATACTTTCAGCAATGTGGAGTCCATGCGACAAAGGTTTCTGATGTAACTGGAGGAAAAGATCAAATGGTGAACCGGGCCATTCAGGAGGGCATTGACCGGGTCAACTCTAAGGCCACCTCCAATGCCCAGCGTATTCAGAAATGGGCAATATTGGGGAAAGACTTCTCAGTCTCTGGAGGAGAGCTCGGTGAGTACCACCTTCAAGCTGGAATTAATGTTTGCATAATTAAGCAGCACAGAGAACTAAAATTTGTCACTTTTAGGTCCAACAATGAAACTGCGACGACCATTCGTGCTGAAGATGTACCACCATGAAATTGAAAATTTCTACAGAGAATGAAAAGATAACTACACCTAACCAGACTAGAGCAGGGGCACCAGTAACATTGTACTTTACTGATCAAAATAGATTATTTTGTAAGTCATGTCCACATGTGATAACATGGAAGTTCTACACAGGAGACAATGTGCAGTGATGTATTGGCTTTGAGAGTTGGATATATTTGCATCTCCATGGGAACAAATCATGTCTGCTTTGGACAGTCAGGACAACTGTTTAAATCCTGGGGAATCATGATGAGCTTTGTGGCTGTGCCTTTCTCAGGCATGGAAAACATGCATCTGAGGTCACTGTCTAATATATGAACATGAATATTATCATTGTCATTTGTTTATTAGACAGTGATATCAGATGCATGATTTATATTATGTAATATACCCTACATAAACTTACCATTCTATATATCTAGAAAATAAAGACCACTGAAACTTGCATTCAAAATATCAGCAACTTTAATGTACTTAATCTCTTAACTGAGCAAGATTACACCTGCCATTAACCCAGTGACAAAGTGGTCATGTTAAAAATATGACAGACCAGAGAACACCTCCAATCAATAAATAAAGGGTATCTTACGTTTACACACCTATACCGCTGACAAATTTTAACAGTTCTTTGCGTTTTGAACACTAAACATAAAAAAAAAAAAAAAAAACCCAAAACATTTATAAGTCAACATTCAATCATTTTGACTAAATAGATGCATGTATGTTTACAGTATAATTGTGCGCAGATATAGATAGAATGATACAAAGGCAAGTTATTTGTGTGTGCCTTTTGGGGGCTGGAACCCGTTCACAGGTATCCGGTAACGACATCGAGGACCTTGTCTCAGTCCATGTCCTGTACTCGTCGGCAAATCTCAGCTGTGAACTCTGAACACTTGGAATTTCCACCAAGATCTTTGGTCAAAACCTAGAATAATACAGGACACATACATGGACGCAAATGTTAGAGACGTTTTTGTTTTGCAATTAATAGCTCCATAAACCGATGCCATTTTTATCACGACAATCCATTTTGTACCTTCTTGTCTCGGATGGTGTCATAGCAGGCGGTCTCGATGTTCTTGGCATGGCCGTGCAGTCCCATGTGCCGCAGCATCATCACAGCACTCAGGAGCAGAGCTGTAGGGTTGGCCAGGTCCTTCCCAGCAATGTCAGGTGCAGTTCCATGTACCTGTGAGAGAACCATAAAGTCATATTTGTGAAAATATGAATGGTGACCAAACTTGACAAGAAAGACATTACTTACAAATACATGCTTCAGCAATGACTTAATACGTAGCTAATCAGAAAACAGAATCCCTCACGTACCGATTCAAATATTGCAACACCATTGGCACCAATGTTTCCACTAGGAGTCACTCCAAGACCTCCGATTAATCCGGCACACAGATCACTGAAATAAAACACCAATTACCAGAATTACACTCGGCTGACAAGTAAACAGTGATCTGGTATTAAGTCGTATTAAGTCATTGTAATGAGAGAACCCTTTCTTTTTGCCATGATGCTTTTCTCAGAAATTTTCATTACACATAGTAGATCATGACATTTGAACCCACCTCAAGATATCACCATACAGGTTGGGCATAACAAGCACATCAAACTGAGTGGGATCCTGCACCATCTAGAAGAAAAACACCAGATATGAGAGAATAGAACAAAGTCACAGTCATGACTCCAAATTAGCAATCTTGTTGACATGAGAACAAATGAAACTGCATTCCCTCCCTCTTTACTTAGTAATTGTTAGGACATGTTAAATGTTCTTGAAATCCAGAAGGGAAAATAAATGCTATTATCCCATAGCAGAAGTATCTCTATTCCATAAGTGACAATATTGCTATGAAGAAACTAGAGGATGGAAAGAGAGAGCAAGAGAGAGAGAAATCTCTGGCACATGTCTTTGGATGGCATGGCGTCATGCTAACAGTATCAGTGATGCAATGTGTAGTGGCATTGACATTTAAGTGCAGACATGTTTGGATTTATATAAGCAACCACATGAGCCTACAGTTAGGTCCATAAGTATTTGGACAGTGCCTCCCACCCACTCACCCATCCACCCATCGCCTCCTCATTGCCACAATGGATTTGAAATGGAGCCATGAAGATATAATTGAAGTGAAGACTTTCAGATTTAATTCAAGAGGTTTAACAAAATTATCATATGTTCTTGTGATCATGTTTAGGGAAAATGGTCATTTTTATATTTGACTGCACATTTTTACACTCAGTGTAACTAGACAAACTAACAATTATAAAAATATGGATTATTTTTAATAATTGGATGCAAATCCTTTACAGTCAATGACTGTCGGAAGTCTGGAACCAGTGAACATAACCAAATGCAGAGTTTCCTCCCTTGGGTTGCCTTGCCAGGCCTTTACTGCTGCTGCTTATTTGTGGTCTTTTTGCCTTCAGTTTTGTCTTCAGTGAGGGAAAAACATGCTCACTTGTGTGTTCCCATGAACAACTGCCAAACGCAAATTCAACACTTGGAATCAGACCTTTCATCTCCTTAATTTGTCATGAAATACTGAGGAAACAGGCCACGACTGGAGACGAACCTACTTATCAGTCAACAATCCAGTTACTTTAAAGCAGTGGTTCTTAAAGTATGGGTTGCGAGGGCATGGCTAAATGAAAATCTTAGTTATAAGAAAAAACGTCCTCCGCTCGCAACATTTTAACAGCGCGCGGCCCAACCCCCCCCGCAACATTTTAATAGCGTGTGCGCACCCCCCCGGCAACATTTTAATAGCGTGTGCGCACCCCCCCCGCAGCATTTCACCGGGGGTGGGGGGGGTTGGTGTTGTTGGGTCGCGACATACCCACCTGACCTGAATTTGGGACGTGCCCAAAAAAGTTTAAGAACCACTGCTTTAGAGCCTGTGAAAATGGAGGGACTATGAAATCAATGGCTGTAATTCCTGCGATCACTGTCATTCTTGTAATCACTGTAATTCTTATATGTCTATAATCCAAACACCTTGAAAAAAAAAAAGCTGAAAGTCAATCACACTTGCATCATATCTTGACTGTTTCATTTCAAACCCATTGTGGTGGTGTACATGACTGTATATTCTGACATTATATAAAATGATACAGCATTAAAAAAATAATTTAAAAAAAAGCTCACTCTGCAGTTCAGTCCATGTTAGATAATAAATCCTTGAGTGATCAATACTGAAAAATATTTGCTGTGCATCAGCAAGCTTTTTTGTAAATCTCTGTACATCTGTGCATCACTACAGTATACTTATATAATTAGACTTTTGATTGAGGTCACATGACAGGAAAATATGAAACAACCTGTCTATCCAAATATAAACACAAAATACAAAAAAAGAAAATTATTATGGTCTACATATTGAAAACAGTGCTTTGACTATTGGACAGCCTGCTTAATGATAAGGAAGTGCCCGTTACTTTTTAAATAAAAAATGTGATTTGGTAGCAGAATGATAAACTGAGAAAGGTGCATGGACCAACAGTATGTTTCTGGTGGGAGTGGTTTTGGAGAGATTGAAAGGATAACGTATATGTGAATTTCATTCATGTTTGGTCTGTCCACTGCTTTAGCTGCATCATCGTAGCAAGAGGAGAGAAATCACAAATGCTGGGCCTAAACCATACATGTTGGCCCCTCTGTCATGATTTACTAGTCAATGCAAGGAGTTTAATAAATACATACATTCAGGCACACTGTATCCAGATACATTTCAGTGAACTTGACATCCTTGTAGTTCTCAGCCACCTCTCTGCACTTCCTTAGAAACAGGCCATCAGACATGCGCCTGTGGGATAGACAACATGCAAACTTAAAACAACAAAGACAAATAGATGTCAGGTGGTGCCACAAACACTCCTAACACCCAAACAGTTGTACAGATGAAAACATTGTCTCTCTGATTATAAATTTCCAGATGAGTTTATTCTGAAACACATGGCTGACAGACAGCAGAAAAACAGACTCACATGATGTTGGCCTTGTGGACAGCTGTTACACTGGTTCTCTGGTTATTCCTGGCATACTCAAAGGCATACTCAGCAATGCGTCGGCTGGCCTCTTCTGTGATCAGCTTAATACTCTGCACGACACCATCTACAATCTGCCACAAGGCAACAGGAATACATTAAACAAACAGCTACTGAGATGACTAGCCGTGCCATGACCTGAGCACAGCAGTTCTTTTCTAGAAATTTCTGGAACAGTGGGTCATGCCCAAAAGTAGGACATGAACAGGAAAGCAAAGATAATAGTTGTCTGAGTCAAGACTCCGCATGTAGCTCTACACATGGATACGCAAACTCTCACTTAAATCAATGCAGAGAACAGGAAGATGGATGGAAAGAGTTAAGGAGCTTTTACATAATGCCCCAACGATGTACAATGAAGAGGGGGTCTTAATAAATCTAACGCAGGTGTATTACACCCATCTAGAGAGGAAAAAAACAAGTCGCGTGTGCTCAATGAAATCCAGCTAGGACTGTGTCGAAAACTGATTCAGAGAACATTAGACAGACAGCACAGGTGTAGAGAGTGGTGCCACGAGCCTAGAGTTCCCACCGAGATGAAGTGGTTAACAAAGCAGCTGATACGGGGTTTACGAAGTGTGAACTACACTTCAGTGCCCAGGAAAGGGGATTTAAGAGGAGTGCAATGCTATTAAAATGACTGATCGTGGTGCATTTATAGATGAAGCTACCAGTACTTGGGACATAATGTTTGGATGCAAAGCTATTATTATTATTAAAATAATAAAACTAGCATTAAATTACAAGGACAATCAATCAGAGAGCGCAGCCAAGGGGAATAGTTGACTATGATATGAGCGCAGTCAAGAAAAATGGAACAGTGGGTAAAAATACACAAGTAAATTTTTTTCTTTAAACAAACTAGAAACAAGCGTGGTATTCTGGCAAGAGGTAGGATCAGAGGAATTCACAAGGAAAAATAAATCATTAGTGTCCTTTTTCCAAAATGTTGGAATGATAATCTGCTGCTCCAGATATTATGTCAGGTCTGTCACACAACAGCATTAATAAAATTATAGAACTAATGAATTAGTCTTTACCTGGTCATTTGTAGAGACAATTTCCATATTTGTTCTGAGAAATCAGCATGGCCTAGGTTTATAAAACTCCATGGTGGTGTTACATGGCAATCGTTGTAAAATATGACCGTGATTTCATGTCAGCACCTCAACTGATTCTAGGTCTGTTCTTTGAATCTACATGTGTAAGGCTGGAATTTCAGGGTACATTTTAGGTTCCCAATTCAGGTATTTAGAGCCAGCTTGGGACAGCTTAGACAAATCATAATATTAGCAAAATTACTCATTCTAATATATTGCCCTTCAGAAAAAAGCAGCCAAACTGAAATACATTTAGCCAAAATAACATAAAAATTAGGCCCTGGCAAATTGGCAAATGAGTAGCAGCGTCCCTGCTAAAGGTACCCAGGATGAATCCTTTAACGTTTAAAGCTGGATGGTCGGCATATAAATAAACAGACCTATCTTTCCAACATGTCTAACTCTATCCATGTCACCGTCAGTCAGTATATTTTGATCTAACTTATTAATAAGGCAAGATTTCAATATTGTTTAATGATAAAAAGCTATATCAAATTAGTCAGCTACAAAGCACTGAAATCTGAACTGTCATACATGCATGACGTGTGCACAGACCTCCGTGTCTGTATATTTCCGTTTGGAGGGAAACAGTACACAACAAAGGGGGACATCATTTGTTTTCTGCAAGGGGAATTAAATTAAACTAGCAACAGTGCCCTCTGTAGGGAGTCTGTTAATTTAAAGACTCTCAGACTTGTACATTTCTCACTGCCACTCAAAGCACTCAGAGAAACGGGTTTTTCCAGTGAATTTAAAAGCAGAAAACGCATCAATAATGATTTGCCCTAAATAATCCTTTATGTCACACATGTGTCACAAATGAGATGTGACATTTTGGGGAATGAAAGATTTATTTTGCTGGTGAAGATCTTAAAACAGGATTTCTAGACATTCTTTTGGTGTGTAAAGAGGGGCATTGGCCCTAGCTGTTTGTAGCATATTTGTTCATTTTTGATCATGTTCATTTCCTTAAAATTTTCTAAGCCGCTGTTTCCTCAATCACTCTGCCATATCAAAATGAGAGGAATAAATGCACACGTTGAAAAATAGCAAAAGAACATTAACCTGAATACTGGTGTGCAAGAGGAACTGAAAGTGTGTTGCCTCAAAAATTTGGAAAATAACACCTTCTTGTCAAACCCATATATCAGTAATGGAGGGATATGAGGATGAGGACAACAACAAAAAAAAAACCCACCATAATATCAAACAGGAGAGAGATAATATATTGTGGTACATTGAAAAAATAAATGGTTCCATTTTGTGTGGCAGTGTTCATATGCAAATTTGCAATCACAACCACCTCATATGTCAGGATACATTTCCAATGGAGTCACTGCATTTCTACACTGGCTATGTTCTGTCACAACAGAACCTTCCCAGCATTTACTGAATTTTAAGATGTTTGAGTACAGATTTCAGCCAAGGCCAAATGCTCTCACAACATTACCTCAAAGGGAAACTAATTTCTTGAAGCCGTTCTGTGAATTATATACCCTCCAAAATGTAATAGGTTATTCCGTGGCCCATGTGACACCCTGCCTCCAAGTTTTAAGGACATTGGTTTGGTATGTTTTGTACAATTCTGCTTACAGCCAGACAGACCACACCGAAAAAATAACCTCCTTGGCAGAGGAAAATACTACCTCAGGGAAACAGCCGGTGGAGCGATGGAGTGGTCTACTATACGATCTTATTTTCTAATGTGTTAATATTCATGCTGCTGTGATTTGTTCAGGTTGCAGTTTCTTATACGTTCAATACACAAGATATGGACAGTCCTTAGTACAAAAAGTCTGAAATTTGTGAGGTTAAGCATTGAAATTTTCAATAACATACCACATGTTCAATTCCACTGTACTCCCCCTCAGTGTTTTCTCTGATGGTAACCAGATCGACATCTGTGTATGGAGTCTTATAGCCCTCAATGGACACACAGGGACGCACATTGGCATACAGGTCAAACGTCTTTCTAAGCAGCAGGTTCATGGAAGGATGGCCGGCAGCAATAGGGGTCTTCAGAGGTCCTAAACATCAGCAATCAGATTATGAATAACACAAGAACAAATACAAACCAAGATATGTGTTTGATACTGTGTGTGGATGTACCCTTCAGTCCAATTTTGCTCCTGTCCATGGACTCTTTGGCTTCGGGAGGAATCATCCATTTTCCTCCAGGTCCTTTGATGGCGGTCACGTTCCTCTCCTCCCACTGAATGGGAACCTGCAGGTGAAGGAACAAAACAAATAAATAAATAATAAAGTGTCCACTTGCTGAAGGAAGCATTTACATTTACCCCATCCCTTGTGGAAAAAGAAATTCACAATATATAATGGAAATGATTTGTGTAGAGAAGAACTGTTTTTTTTCTGTGATAGGTTCCAGTTAAGCAAACTGTCAGTTAGTGGTGGAAAAGGAATTGCAGACATTTCTGCTCGTCTCTTACTTTAGCTGCTTCAAATATCTTTGCTACAGCTGTGGAGATCTCAGGACCAATTCCATCACCTGGAATTAACGTTACCGTTTGCAGCTGGAAATCAAAGAAAACAACAACATAAACAAAACAGGTTGGGTGCCATCTTGCAATAAACAAAGCATTACAATCATTTAATCATCACAAAGGAACACTAGGACTAGAATGGTTAAGCTTGCATAAAATTCAATTGTTAAATCTGAGTGGTTTCAAGAGAGAAAATGTGTTTCAGAAACTTAGATCCCCATTTCATTCACACCCTGCATGTCTTACTTAAATAAACATATTTCTATCAATTCTCAGAGCTACAAATAACACTACCCATTAAAATTCAAACAGACAGAGAAAAAAAAGAAACAGAATATATGAAAAACCCTAGCACGTCTGTGGATGGAAAATTGTAGAAAACCATTACACTTTTATTATTAACATGTTATATTGTAGATGGTAATGTTTCATTTAACCCTCAAATGTGCATCAGGCAATGAGAGTAGCATTTTTTTTTTTTTTAATTAACCAAAGAGACCATTGGTCCTTTTGTAATTCACCGCTGGCTCACCTGGATAAAGTTTACACGCTGAAACATTAAGTGCTACCAGAAACAAATGCTTTTCATGTACCACATTAGAGCTGCCACGATTAGTCGACTAGTCACGATTACGTCGACTATCAAAATCGCAAAATCGTAGACAACTAATTTAATCGTCGACGCGTCGTTTGAAGCTTTGTGAGATCCTGAAAGACGCAGGATAAGTAGTAGGATTTAAGAGTGTAATAATGGAGTGAAACAGAAGAGGGCAGCAATGC
>JAQLOM010000012.1:10520888-10532808 GCA_030068315.1 Chrysichthys thysi | reverse complement strand
ATCATCTTGTCTTTATTTTTAGTTAGCACATACCTTAAACACTTCAAGCTGTAAGCTAATGACAGTTATATAAGAGCTGATGCATGCTGGTGCAATAAGCTGTACGTTTTACGTCCAATGGATGCAGTCCCGGCACCAGACTGTGGGGGGGTGCGTGTGCGCCGTTAAAATGTTTAGTCGACTAATCGCAAAAAATAATCGGTGACTAGTCGACGATCAAAATAATCGTTTGTGGCAGCCCTATACCACATGCTACTGCCTTTATCGAATTGGCCTTTCCTGCTGGGTTATAATCTGACTCATATTTGGTCTGACGTTTTAGCTAAAAATGTAGAAAGGTGAAGGGCTCCAAAAAAAAAAAAAAAAAAAAAAAATCATAAAAGCCTATTTCTACATCATGGCTAAATGTTGGCACCTTGCAAATGTAATGACCCATCACTAGTTTGGTAATCCTATTAAAGCTGTTTCCATATCAGACATTATTATAAATTCTGCAGCATTTAGCACAGTCTGAATGAACGATGCCCAAAAGCTGCACAAGAATACAAAGCAGATGGTTTCCATGACAACAGTAGTTGGAACAACCTGTGTGAACTGCAATAATGTTTGTTACTGCAAAAAAAAAAAAAAAATTAAAAAAGCAGCCTTCCCAAGACTTTTATCACACATCCTGGCAAAGTGAACTGTGAAGGAATGGAGATTCAAAGAATAATCCAAACTTGTTTTTTTACTTACTCCTCTGGAAAAAGGTCTGGGCTGTGTCTGGTTTGTCAGTGCACCCAAGACACGGGACACCTAAGGGTGAAAAAAAATAAAAAATTGGCACAGGAACAAAACTCAACACATCAGTCCAGCCAAGAGCTTCAAAGGAGAGTCAAATTAGTACTGCCCATGGTCAGTTTGTGATACGAAGACTGAGTGATTACCATTGCAACAGCGATTTGATTTATGATTTGTATTCGATGTCTTGTAATGCACAGAGGCAGAGTTTAGACAGGATAAAGGAGATGCCTCTAGGCAAGCCAGTGCTCATAAATATCAACCTGTGAGCACAAGCAAGCGATTTCACAATTTGACTGTTTACCATCAAAGAAAACACCCTAATCTGCGGCTTTTCGAGGCATACGAATTTTATGAGTATTTGGTTTGGAATTGCGCATTAATCAGTAATGCTGGTGGCTTATGTTCATGTGAAATATGTACGTAAATGTGCAGGGACTAGCACACTAAAGGCAGTCGTTACTTATGGGACTGAGATAAGTATAAACACACCCTGGTACTTTTGGATAAAATCGTGTTGAGGAAAAACTACAAAACATGTCATGCAGGTTAAACAAGACTGGGCCGTCTGTCCAGTTTTCTCCAAGTTTATTCCATGTAAAAAAAAAAAAATGAGGAGGATGGTGGAAAAGATCCTGGAGATGTATGTAAATTTAGAGAGGACTAAAATTCAGATCCTTTAGCCTATAGTACACCATACTTATATTCTTATTAAAAAGCTACACTAATAAACACCATGAGGCAAATCAACAAAGCAGTGAGCAGATCTGGAGGGAACGCGAGAGCACTGGATGACAATCCTATAACGTGTCAGGGTGGACCGTGTGATATGCTACAGTAATCACGAGCATGCAACTAAACACTGCTCTGACTATCACTCTCTACGCAAAAATATGACTATGAACTAGCAAATGATGTCAAGGTAAGGATGTTAGTTTATTAGGTTATTCTTAGTCAGAATGCGATGCACTGTCAAAGAATCAGGCACACATGTTAAACAAGTAGTTTAATAAGGTGGGCTTACATGGTACACATGCTACACAAAAATACTCTAAACTATATAATTAAACATGAGCATAATAATAATAATAATAATAATAATAATAATAAATCTCTCTGTTTGAGGGATAGTTTGCGTGAAGCAATTTGATGTTTTCAAAATGTTAAATTTGAGCTTTTAACAACTGTTAATTTTGGAAATATTTAAAAACATCTGCAAAAGAAAATGAATGGTTTAAACCATTTAAAATGAATAAAATGAGAAAATATTTTATGAATGAATAAATAATGGAGGGAACTTATCTGAATCACCCATGGACATCATCTGGGTACATGGTCACGTGTTAAGGCCTATGCCAAATTTTTACATGTTTTACTTTTATAATTTTGTTTTAGGGTATTAACATAGCTGTGAATCAGAGATTTGCCATCTTCACCCATATATTTCATTTATTATACAAGGACAGTGTCTGGTATGTTTAAAATGCCTGAAAACAGACAAACTCACCAACCACTTTATTAGGAACACCTACACACCCAACATTCCATGTAATTATCCAATCAGCCTGACAGTGCTCACTGAAACTGGACAATTAAAGATTGAAAAACGTCACCTGGTCTTCAACTGTCTGGTTTTGGTGAGCCTGTACTCACTGTAGCCTCAATTTTCTTTTCTTGGTGGTCAGGGGAGGAACCTGATGTCGTCTTCTGCTGTTATACCTCAAGGACCAATGTGTTGTGCATTCCGAGATGCCTTTCTGCTCACTCCAGTTATGAAAAGTGGTTATTTGCTTTTATTTACTAGAAAGCTGTTTTCATCTGCAGAAGGGTCACTGACTGTTGTGTGTGAAAATGACAGATCAGCAGTTTCTGAAATACTCAAACTGGCACCAATGGTCATGCCCCAGTCTGTCACTGGGATCACCTTTCCCCATTCATGTTTTTTGTGAACTTTAACTGAAGCTCTTGACTCATATCTGCATGATTTCATCCATTGCTCTTCTGCCATGAATGACCAGGTGTTTCTAACAAAGTGGCCAGTGAATGTAGCTGTTATGTATTTTGTCTTGATGAACGAGCGAGATCTTGCAATACGAGTAGTTTGCATAGGCTTCGTCTGCCGAGCCTCACATGATCACAATTTCTCTCTCTCGCTCACTGCGGGATTGTATAAACTGTTTGTTGAGGCAGTGGTAGCTTAGGGGTCATGGCATCGGCCCTTCAATCGGAAGGTTGTGGGTTCATGGCCCAGGACCAACAAGGTACACTGAGGTACCCTGAGCAAGGTACTGTCCCCAAGCACTGCTCCCCAAGCGCTGCCCTGTTCGGCAGCCCCCTGCTTCACTTGGTAAATAAGTTAAATGCAGAGAAGTAATTTCACCACATCCACCATATCACTATAATATACGCGTCCTTTGGGTTACAAGAACATTTCCAGGACGAATTATGCTCGCAATCCAAGGTCCCACTGTATTAGACCCATTACAGCATATTACAATCTTCCCGTGTGCCCCAGAGCTCATGAGCGCCCCCTGCATGGGGCCGGTCTGCATGTGTTGCATGTTCTTTTGTCCCTGAACAGTATTTTCATACACTATAAACAGATCTCGTAATAAAAACACAGTTATCGTCAAAATGTCTGAAAATATCGCGATGTAGTGTTTCGGTTATATCGCCCAGGCCTGATCCCAGCCCTAAATAAAGCTAGCACTTCTTGTGCTTTTCTCTGCTCCCCGCATCTCTCCAGCTGTTTACACATCTGCAACAAGCAAGCGGGATCTTTATAGGATGCACTTCACAAAGCCACCATGCTCAGAAAACCTCAAACTCGGAGCCCGGAGTGTGGGGAGTATCCGAGCTAACCCGGGACGACATCTCCAGCCTACACGCGTTAGCATCTTTGCTAATTCTGACAGAGAAGATGATGGCTCACTCTCAGCTAGCCGCCCAGACAGACCGATAAGGCTGGAAACAACTTAAGAAAAAGGGACATTATAACTTGCTACTTCGTCACAGGTTAATGTTTACTAAGTCAGACTAAATTCATCGAGGCCAATCCTGAGTTACAGCCGTTAAACGCTGCACTGAGTGTCAGAGGAATGAAGGACACACAGGGCCGCTCTCCTGACTCACACACACCAAACTCTGCCCCGTTGTCTGTCACACCTCCATTAGTGTTTCCCATAAACGCGGTGCTGCAGGGGATAACCACTGGGTTTCCCACACTAACTCAAGCTTCCCCAGAGGTTTAAAACGCAGTGATTACCGTTGACCTCCACGCATTCCCAGCCATCTTCCTGTCTGGCAGCTTGAGACGTCTGGAGTTCAGAGCAGAAACCCGGAGCTCTTCATGCTCAGCTGTGTGGAGGAAGAGACTCGCACGGGTTGCCATGTCACGTACATCTGGAGGACGGTAACGCTTCGAGGTGCATCGTGGTATAATAGTTAAACGCCTGGAATAATGTTCATGAATTACTAAATAGTAGTAATATTAATTAGGCAACGAATTTACAGCCGGTTTTATGTCAGTCTTTTCCTCAAGGCTGATAAACTGTTTCCAATCTGATAGTGAAGATTTCAGACAGACATCTTTTTTCACATTGCAGAGATTTTCACTTGATATGAATCACAACCGGACAGGGTTCAGTTAAATCGGATTAAACTTTGCTTAAAAAGGAAAAATCCTGTCGGACGTGCATGTTAACAAACGCACAAATTCTGACTATAGATTTACGGTTGTGTAAACGGGGTTATAATCAATCTGGCAACCTGGTAACTCTTCTGAACGTAGAAGGGACGTGAGGAAATAATAAGAGCAGACTTTTAGGACTCTCAGCCCCTGCTGGACTGGATGTCACTGTGCAGGTTGGTTAGTTAGTTATACAGTACTGTATGTGGTGCTGCATACCATCTTAAAAATTGGCCATAGTGATATGGGAGTACTGTAAGTTTTTGATTTAGAGTTAGGGTGAATTCAGGTATAGTAGGACATCAGGTAAACTGGGACAGATCAACTAGCAGCATTTATTTTCTGGTCTGATGTATGAAACGTGTGTTACTGGGCCTTTGCAGTGGACTTGCTTGGAAGAAATAACATGACTTAATTCATGTGACATAAAGTGATATAAGACATGATGTGATATAAAGTGTCCCTCAGAGCCAGGATCCAACAGGAAGCTGACCGCAAAAATAATGAGGTAGGAAAAATGACGTATGCTTTCAATATTTATTTTTCATAAGGTGTTTTCCATCACATCGTCATGAATAATTAATTTCATGTATTTACAATGCATATACTGTATACATAAAATGCACTAGTGTAAAAAAAACAACAAAAAAAACCAAAACTAAGAATAAACTTAGGTCAAATAAGGTACAGATGTATATAATGTACTATTTTTCAAAATGTCCCAAATTACAGAGTATGATTCAGGTTAGTTGGTGTAGTATTCAATTACTATAAGTGGAGTGAGGAAAAGTGAAGTGATACTATAAAATGGATGATGGATGATGGATGATGATCATTAGTTAATGCACTGTGTTCATATCATTTAAGAGACTGATGTTGAGATTAATGTTGTAATGTTCTTTTTTAATCCTGTTTTTCTGCTACTGTGAGAAATAAATAAAATGAAAATGTTATTTACTTGTTAGTGGTCTTTTCCTTCTTTGTTTACTACTGAATTAAAAAAAAAAAAACATTGGTTATGAATCTGTAAAGTATGAAAACTTTTGTAAACCTTGTGATTATTGCATTAAGAAGTGAACTATAGAATGTTACTCAGACCCTCATCTTAATATGTAGAGTTTTATGCTGTCTTCATAGAATATTGGAATAAATCACAGATGAATCTGGATAAGATTTTGAAAATCCTGTTATTGATATCTGATTTCCAAATGCTGCAAATACACAGTACTTTAAACATGCAATTATGAATGAATGTTAAAGCCAAAACCAATGAAAATGTGTCCCACATTGCCAAATGTCATTAAAAATGGCTTTTAGTTAGTACTGACAACAGTATAAATCATATATTCTCAGATATATGGCTGGGTTTATATCTAAAGATATGAATTATATTTTTTTCAGCATGTATTCAGTCAACACAAAAAAGGATTGCACACACGGATACTTTTTTTAATTAATGCTAGGAAAGCTTAGCCAATTTTTTTAATTTCACAAGTGTCCTAGTAGATGAGATTTAACCCTATAATAAAGACATAAAATGTATCTGTGACACTGGGACTGAGCTGGTTTATGTGTAGTCAAAACAGCCACAAGATGGCAATATAAAATTGCATCTAATTGATTATATGAAATTCCTTCATATGGATGAGTTAAAAAAGGGGGGGGGGCAGGTGAACTCTTATTCATATTCCTCTTAATCCTACTGTGGACAAAATAAATTGTACAAAGTTTTCCTCATACCAGTTCCTGCTTTTTTTTTTTTTTTTTTTAAATCATACCAGCTTTTTCTCTTGCCTGCATTCCTTACGACTTAACACATGTCAAGACTAAACATCTAAGGACATAAAATGAATGATGGTTTAACTAAAATAAAATAGGTGAGACTATATGATTTAGTGTAGAACTAGAATTAAAGAAAAAGGCAAATTAATCAGGACCAGCATAGCATGTTAGGTTTGCAAACCGAATGTTATGCCACTATTTATTTTACTGTAAAATGTGACTGAATCTGCAAAACAAACAACTGAAGTTTTAAAGTATAGGTTTTTTTTTCTAACATTAAATAGAACAGTAGCTCAGTTTTAACACAGCAGTCTAGCCTCTGAGTCTTTAAAAAGTGGTTTTACCTCTCGTATCTGGTCTACATTACTCCAAACAAAACACAAATTGTGCACATTTTACTTTAAAATAGTATAGTAGTATAATTTCAGATAAATGTGGTAACACAAGCACAGGATTGAATAAAGGGCCCTGTAGATGTAATGTAGCAATGCTACTCGCTGTGCCTCAGTGCCACCCATGATAGGTAATGATAAACATTTTTAAATGGTTTATCAAATATCTAGGGTACCCAGCCATTCAACTTTTAACTGTGAACACTAAACATGGAACATTACCTTTAATATATCACAAAAACAGGACAAAACAACTCTGTTGTAGTACGAGTGTGTTTTATCTATTTAAATACCTCATGAATCATAAGTAGCTCAGAGTCAGAAAAATATGAAAGACATACAATGTAAAATTACAAAAACAATGTGCAATTCTATGAAGCACATAATAAAAAGCCAATAAGGAGTATATACAGGAAAAACAAGCATGGTCAATAAATACAAATGACATCACCACACACATTTCACTATCTAAAGGACAGCATTGTTAAAAGGC
Organism: Chrysichthys thysi; assembly: GCA_030068315.1. Taxonomy (NCBI): domain Eukaryota; kingdom Metazoa; phylum Chordata; class Actinopteri; order Siluriformes; family Claroteidae; genus Chrysichthys; species Chrysichthys thysi. Next base: position 10,525,673 of record JAQLOM010000012.1, on the reverse strand, counting down.
AACACATACAGCGTTGCGTGACAATTCTTAAAAAACAAAAAACCCAAAACAACAAACAACCAACCAAAAAAACCAAACAAACAAACAAACAAAAAAAAAAAACACCCCTATTGTCAAGTCTATAAATCTGGAGGTCAGCAGTGGAGTTACAGTAACTACAGTAACTTGCCCTCTAAGCGCTGAATAGTCAGGAGTTCCAGTTCAAGCATATGGATTTCTAAAAACAATAGAAATAGGTGTTTGTTGGTAAAGTTAACTGAGGAAAAAAAGTATAAAAATTCAAAGCTTAATAGTTTAATAGTGGCAATGAGTGCTTGTTTCAAACAGAATACTGCTTTGGTGGGTTTTTGAGGCCAAGTGTCCTCTCAGTTTGTGAGATTGCATGAGCAGCTCTTCTGTTTAGCAGCCTGCATTCATGAAGAACATCTGTTAAACAACAAGGTGATAGAAAATAAAGCAAAACGCATCAATCACAAACTTCAGGCTACTTCCTTGAATAACTAGGAACTGTTAGGTGTTCATAAAGCCTTAACTTAGTCTGTAGCACTGACAAAAATATATCAAAAGTGAACTATAAAATAAAAGGCATTACCATTAAATTGTTTGTAGGCTTCTTCAACAATGGCATTATTAGATCTCTTTATCTCCCAAAACCCATCTTCTACCCATGGCTTACAATCTGGCACTTCTGGCAGCTGGCCATTTTTATACATGCCTGCTACAAAAGATAAAATATTGATAGAGCAACTGGATTTAACCTGTATTATTTTACATCACAGTTACTAAGAATACTCCTGGTATTGTAGGATTTTATAGAATTTCCAGTTGTATGTTTAAATACCAAGCTCTGTTAGGCTTTTTTAAATAAAGAGAAAATGTTTGCATATTTGGTTGCACGAGTTAGCAGAGAGAGTAGTTATGGGAAACTTTACATTTATAAAAAATATATATAATTGATATTACTACAGTTCACTCCCAGGTTTAAAAAACAGTTAGAAGTACCTTTTATTGTGTCATCAATGTCTTTGCATAGTTGGTACAGATCACTTCCGCGTCCAACCACACGCTCCCCTACAGCAATTTAAAACAATTATTTGCATGCTCATTCAGCTGGTTGTTTACACTTTATTTTAATTTGTTAGTGTTATTATGCATCTCAATGCAAAAGTTTCCTCACCATCAAACACCTTGATGTTTGGGAACATTTCAAGTATTGTGTTTCTATATGACAGGTTCTTGCAAACTGGGAGAAATGAGTGTGAAATGTTACATTGTGAAGAAAAGAAAACTCCAGATTGAAAGTACATTACTGGTGGATTGAAAAACTAACCTGGATTAGTGTAATTGTAGGTATTGTCCTTTAGCCTAATACTCTCTAATTTCCGTAAAGGCTTCAAAGACTGGAGGCTCTCAATGCTGTATGTTATAAAATACAAGAATAAATTCATATAGAAAGAAAGGGCACATGGAGTAATAAAACAAAATGGTTGCAAAGTAAAGTACCTGGATACAAGATTGCCTGCTATATTCAGACTCTGTAGACTTTCACAACTAGAGAGGGGTTCTCCAAAATGACAATACATGATAATACATATTAGATTGACTACCTGATAGAATATCACCGCTTCAATAACACACCCTACTTATGACTACTCTTTATACTCACTTACCTATGTTGGAAATTCTGTTAGCTGACAGATTAAGCACAAGCAGTAGTCGTAGTGGTGCAAGAGGTGCTAGATTTGTAATATTATTCCCAGAGAGGTCCAGCCTTTCCAGGTTTATACATTCTCCAATGCATCCGAGATCATATATTCCTAAAACAAAAACACCCACCCACTCACACAAAGAAACTGTCTGATACAGGAAACACAGACTACATCAAAAACAACAACAGAATGAAACTTACCAAGACTCCTTAGTTTGAGAAATAAGATGGACTCTAAATCAAATTCCCCAGTTCGGGATTTCAGGAGCCCGGGAGTGATCTCTGCGCACTCTGTTTCTGCAAAACAAAACAAAGATTGCAAGAGTTCAAGACCATGTATTAAAGTGTTAAAGGAAAAATGCTGGTTTGTGACATGTTGAAGTATTTGTAAATGTATATGGAAAGCATCTTCAGTGTTGGGCACAAATACTGTATATTCAGTGACAGAAAATAGAAAATTCAACATCATTTGATGCTTCAGTTTGTAAAGTCTAACTACCAACACTGACATCAACTACCAAACATTGGAGTAACAAGTGCAGGAGCAATGTGAATAAACTGAACATGTATACAGGTAGCACAGTGCTGGAGTGGGAAGCGTTGTCGGCTCACAGCTCCAGGATCCCTGGTTTGAGCCTGGCTGGAGTTTCACATCGTTCCCCCTGTGGTGTGGGTTTTTTTTCCTGGGTTGTCCAGTTTCCTCCTACTGGTTGGTTGCTCTAAATTGACCTTTGATATGAAGGAGTGTGTGAATGTATTTGAGTGTGTGGACAAGGGTCCCATCCAGGGTGAGTTCTCCTGCCTTGGCCCAGTGTTCCTAGTACACACCCCACCCCAGCAGGACCCTGACTAGATTAAAGATGAATAACAGAAGTGTAAAATATTGCAGTAGCGCAATGCGAATGACCTAGTTTATATAAAACAACCAAATTAATCCCAGCAAGAGGGAAGAAATGGTACGAAAAGGTGTAATTATCACAGTACGAGTCTAAATTGGTGTAGGTCCGTACTGAGCTACTGGTTGGAGTTAGCAAAACAAACAGGACGAGGCATCAAGTGTACCCGGAGCACCGCAGCGCCTCCGCCGCTTCTTCAACACGACACACATGAGCTAACGCCTTAAATAAATGATCACCTAGCGGCCGAGCTTACACGCGAAACAAATGAATTTAAAGGGTGGGTAAACTACATACCGTGCTCTTTGTCCCTTTTGGCTTCCATATTTGTCCTAGTTTATGTAGTCATTAGAGCAGAACGCCGCTAGAGGTCTTGTGTCTCCCCCGCACTGCAGGCAGGTGAAGCCGGACACTGTGCTAGTGCTGCAGCATGCCTGGGTCGGGCTTGTTCGCCTTTTATAGCATTTAATTTCAAAAGATAACTCCCATCATCAATCTCCTGACCCGTAAAGACGAAACAAATCGCACAAAGGTTAATAATTCACCCAAACCGCATTACTACCATTTTTTTTACGTCACCCGGAAGTTCATGGCTTTTTTTCTGTGCACCTACACTGCGCGGTTACTAAGGTGACGTCAGGACCCTAGCTACATCAGTCCGTGTATACTGCAGGGCGGAAAGATGCATGCTACTGAAAGCGCTAGTACAGTATAGTGTAGTGAAGTGTAGTACAGTACAGCATAGTGTGGTATAATATAGTATAGTACTGCATAATATAGTATAGAACAGTACAGTAAAATATAGCATAGTATAGTTTAGTACAGTATAGTATATTACAGTACAGTTATAGTACAGAATAGTATAGTATAGTGCAGTATAGTATACTGTATTACAATATAGTATACTACAGTATAGAACAGTAGAGAATAGTACAATACAGTATATTATAGTTTAGTACAGTATAGTATATTACAGTATAGTACAGCACAGTGCATTGTATTACAGTAAAGTATAGTACAGTATAGTACAGTATAGTACAGTATAGTATGCAGCAATATTATCCTCATGTTTAGTACGTCGTTATGCATGATTCAGATCCTTAACTGGATCCCTTTTATGTTATAATTTGCTTGAAAAAAAATTTATAGTTTATTTTGTACTTAATATTTATAAAATCATAGCTATAATCAATATGATAAATACTTAATTATTTCCCCATTACCATCTTACAGTAGTTTAACGGTGGATAACTGTCCGCCCCACATAAATGTTTTTGTATGTTTTTGTTTTGATTTACCATGTGAACTTTTAATTGTGACGAAGACGGTTAGATAATCACAGAGACAAATACAGGTAGAATAAAAAGTCTGAACTGTGCAAAAAAGCAAAAAGCAAAGGTGCCTTCAAGAATAATAAAATGTTTTTGCATAAACGTATGTTATAAAGAGCAGTAAATCAAAAGCAGTGTTACTGGTCAGACACCCATTACATGTGCTAGATATGTAACTTGGTGCTGCGAACACACAAAAAGAAGAACCACAGGTAAATAAAGTGCACGGAGTGATTTACATCGAAGGAATGTATGTGTACATATTTACTGATTTTAATGCTACATCATGTATATCAGTAGCCCATATCAGTATTTAATATATCAGTAAACAGTAAGAAACTAAACAAAACCAATATTTGCTTTGACAACGCTTGACTTTTAGAAAATGCATCAGTAGTCTCGGGTATAATTTGTACAGTTTTATAAGGAATTTGGCTTGTAGGTCTTCTGCTAAGCATCTTGGGGTATGCTTCATCCTGCATGCATAATCCAATTTTTTTTTTTGTTTTGTTTGAAAAGCGGTGCATTATAACGTATTGCTTTCTTTACTGACATACACAGTGTCCTGTACTTCTTCTTCTTTTTTTGCTCGGAAAAATAATGTTTTGTCCTAATTTAAAAAGGAAGAGGTTATGTAACACCTATAACAAAATTTGCATAAAAAATTAGGGTGCCCGAGACATTTGCACAATATAATATTATAATATTCATTTCAACATTCAATTAAACATTATTAAACATTTCCATGTTTAAATTAATTCTATACTTTCATGTGTACTATCTATCTATCTATCTATCTATCTATCTATCTATCTATCTATCTATCTATCTATCTATCTATCTATCTATC
>JAQLOM010000012.1:10428691-10439214 GCA_030068315.1 Chrysichthys thysi | reverse complement strand
TGTGTGTGTGTGTGTGTGTGTGTGTGTGTGTGTGTGTGTGTGTGTGTGTGTGTGTGTGTGTGTGTGTACACACATGTGTGGGTGTGTGTTATCTCCCTGGAGATTATGGACCAAGAACAGCCTCACCTAAATCTCCATCTGGAGACCTCTGAATTATTGTTGCTCTAGTCTGAATGTGAACATATTTGTTCACAGTGATTTAATAATTAACATAAGGAATCAAATACAGTTAAGCTGTGCTGCTATAAGAATATAATGAATGACAGAGTAGGTATACCACAACAATTTGCCCGCACTTCAAATCTGTAATTAATTATAGAATGACAACTTGTTTAATCTGTTTGTAGTTGTGTTTAATGCTGTAGAAAAATCAGCAAAACATGAAAGTTCCAGTGATCACATACATTATAGCAGATATAAATAGTTATGCTACATCACCGATATATGTACAATCTTTAAACCACATCGCACACCCTAGAGCTATGACAATTAATCACTTCTGGCATCTGTATGAGAATATGTCCCACTGTTGAACATACATGTGAATTTTGGGCCACATTGCATGATATACTTTCTAATTATGACACACTTGTTATTTGCATGGCATGATGTTATTTGATTGTCTCGCCAAAATCTGGTAGCATTCTGATGAACCCTCTAGGAGACATATTTCTGTAAACATGCTTTGTGGCAATGTCCAATGTTAAAAGTGTGATATAAATAAATTGAAGTTAATTGCATTTGATTGAGGTGTGAAAACGTTTGGTACATAAGCCATGTGGTGGCATTACAACAATGAACCACTAATGTCATGTGTAGTAGCATACCCCATTATTCAAGCTATATGTGTTAAGTTCGCAACACATTATCTGATGTACTGTGGAAGTATTTCACATTTCTTTTTTTTTTTTTTTTTTGCATTGTGGGATTTTTGTATTTTTTGCAATACTAAGACATTTTTGCAGTGTGATGTCCAGCACTTCAGATGCATGTGCCAAGTTTCATGCCAAGGTGGTCACTTAAGCCAGAGAGTGCAGAGTGGAATTTCTTCTGTCTTAAAGATTCTCATGTGACAGAAAACTTAAAGGAATTGTCTTCCCTTTGTTATAATGCACAGACACCTAAATAAAAGCCCAACTTTGTTTAATATTAGGCTTAGATTATGGGGAGCATCCTGCATACAAATTCCTGTAAGTTATCTGTTTATCTGGAAATTATAACATACTAGCAAAAGCACATGTAGACCTGATTTGTTTTGCACTCAGCACTACTGTCAGCAGCGCGGTTATAGAAAATCGGTACCTTTTGGCCAATCCAGAGAATAGTAAAGTTAAAAGATAATAATGCATAAGTGCATTAAGCAATTCGTCACTGTTTTACACAAGATAAATCTAAAAAAATTGTTGTCTAAATATACCAAAAGGTTAGTTTTTAGATACTACTTTCTGCCTAAGTGTGTAAGTCTGTCGTGGTCCCTCTGAACCAACTCTCTGTCATTCACTTTCACCTCCGCAGCATGCAAGAATGAGACTGGAGTGAGACGGTGAATGGGTTAAAGTGAACTCACACCCAATCCCACCCCTCTCTTCTGGGGCACCAGTGTGAAACACAGGAAATAACAGACTATAGTCATCTTCTAATAATTTTTCCCTTGTGTTACTCCACCATGCTCAGTTTGTTTGGAAGATCTTAGACATGGGAGTGTATTTGAATAGGACAAGTAAGAGTCCATATCTTTCAACATGGAATAATGAGAGTCTCTGCCGTGCTTAGTAAAAAATGAGCATCCTCCAGAAACATCCTGGAGTATCTTTAAGGTGTGGCACAGTCTGTAATCTCTGACCTTTTTCAGGATAACGATGACCGAGAGAATATTTTGTCAGCATATTTCAAACTGGAGGCGCCTTCTGTCTTTCTCTCCGAGTCTCAATCAGTGCCCTCTTCTGGCTCTCCACCTCCACACTATCTGCGTTCTCAAGCTGGCCATCTGGAGTGTGCGCTGATGGGACTCTGACTTAATAGTGCAGCCTGATTGATCGATAGACCAAGGGGTATATGAGTGTACTTGAAAATCAGACGTTGCACTACTTAGTCAACTCTGATACAGCTTAGTACTCATGCATTCCACAAATAGTGTCATGGTGATGCAGTCTGGCAAATATTGAGGGATTAATTCTGAAACAGGAAGACATTTTCTACATCCATTCTTCGTGTTTAGTGTTGATTATTTCTGGTATTTCTGAAATGGATATGATGTATATGCGGGAGATGTATAACAATGGGGCAATAAATGTTGTGGAAAATTAGAAATATCCACTAATAATACTTCCTACATTGCTGAACCAGAGGAATGATTTCCTTTTGTTAAATTGCTCAATGTGTCTGATTATTCATGAGCAGAAAAGGCTTGTGTCTTCAGAACTTGCTACAACATGCATCAAGGTTTCAATATGTATGCGCCTTCCTTTCAAATTGCTTCTCTTAGAATTCATTTTGTTCAGTTGGAATTTGATGATCCCCCTGCCCTAGACAGTTATGTTGAATACAAAGAAGCTGTGTTGTAAGAATGCAGGAGGAAGCCAGCGCAGAATGCTTGACACTGTAGTAGAGTGAGTAGGAGGAAAGCATTTCTCTACTTCTGTCTGTGTGTGTGTGCTTCCTACTCCATACCTCCTGTGTAATGCTGGACAGATGAAGGGTTTCCTCTCAAATTCTCACTCTGTGAGAGATGTTGTTTTTCCCAGTTTGGTCGTGCGATTGGGAGGTGAATTCCAACACAGGCAACAAGGTGTAATATAACCAGTCTATAATTAGATAGTGCAGGAATTCTGTCTGATGCCTAATTATAATTCGATTTCAATTCAGTTTATTTATTTGTATAACACTTCTATCAGTGGACATTGTCACAAAGCAGCTGCATAGAAATATATAAATTCTGTATATACTATTTGAATTTAGAAAATTATCCGTAAAATATTGTTAATGGAAAGATTTTGGAATATTACGTTTGAGCGAAGAGGAAAAAAATCAGCTTACATTTTTTCCTACAACATACTTGTTAGAGAACTACTTTCCAAAAGAAAGTCAAACAAACTATAGCCCAGTCATTTGCTACAACTGATGGTTTTGTGTTGATGTTACACTGCAAGTACATTTTTTTGTCAGACTTTTGTATTTGGCATATTCTGAGTGATGGATCTTTTTTAACTTGTAGGTTAGCTAGTTAATATTCTAGCTGCCACTATGCATTATTGCTTAAATATTTAATATAGCATCATATAACTATATAGCAGTCCGTTTCACCTAGCAGCAATCAACAATCCTCATTTTTCTTCAACAGCTTCTCACAGGTCATGTATACTTTCACACACAGAGCCGAATATGGTTGCTAATTACCAGCTAGTCAGCTACACCGTTATTGCAAAAGTGCTTGTTTTTCACAAGCTAGCTGTGGGGAAAAGGATCAGTTGAAACACAGAATTTTGTTGAACAGAGTCATCAGTATATTTTAATATATAATTGGTGAGCAAAATATTTTGTCAGTGTTGGCTATATTGGCAACGGTTTTTTTCCATTGTGATGTATAACTTGGAGAAAATAAATGTAAAAAAGGACCATTTCAGCTCTGTAATGCACATCACATAAATTATGTCTGGAAGATAAATTCTTAAATGTTCTAATAATTACTAACACGCTTTTTTGTCTTTCAGTGGGCAGTTTGCTATAGTGAAGCGATGTAAGGAAAAGAGTACAGGTGTAGAGTATGCAGCGAAGTTCATAAAAAAGCGCCAAAGCAGAGCAAGCAGACGAGGAGTGCGGCGAGAAGAAATCGAAAGGGAGGTGAACATTCTACAGCAGCTCCAGCACCCCAACATCATCTCACTGCACGATGTCTATGAGAACCGCACTGACGTGGTGCTCATACTGGAACTGTAAGTGGCATTTACACACACAGCCTGTGTATATGCAGCACACAGTAAAGCTGGAATGAGTGTGTTTTTCAGTTCTGGCCCTGACTGGACAAATTAGGACAGAGAGCTCATTGTATGTTAGTGCTTAAATAGTTTGTCACATTTTACACGGTTTTACTTAGTAAAAAATGCAAGTGTGTGTATGCCTCTCAGTATGAGTGCAAGTATGTCTTTAGGATGCTCCTGTGATCCCAGTGTTTGTGATTGTTGCTTGTTCTTGTATAATCACAAAGGCAAATGGGAACTAAATGTCAGTCCTTTGGCATTCCTGTGTAGCCCCATGTGGGCTTCCTCATGCTCTAATGTGTGCATGAGTGCTTGGCCATCCAATTAGGACTAATTGTGGGTTGAATTCAGTCAGTGCTGTGGGAGAATGTCAGACGCTGTTAGGAGCCAGTCAGTTGCTCAGATCTCTGCGAAGAGACAGCAAGAGAACCCAGTGCTCATTTGCTGTGCAGAGAAAGTTAATATATTTTTGAAAGTTATAGCCACACATGCCTAGAAAGTACTGATAAGATCTGTGGTTAAAGTCAGTTTCATTATGTGATGGCAGAGGAAATACATTTTTCTCTCCAAATTTGAGATTGCAGACAACACATAGACATGTCGATTATGAGAAGGACTAGGAGTATGAATTTATTTTTATTTTACATGTATTTTCTGCTGTTAACAGATTGACAGTTTCTTGTTATTGCTTACATATAAATGAATCAGGATTATCAGTGTAATATTAATTATAAATCAGATGCAAATGTGTCTACCTGTTATGTATACTGTTTCATGTTCTTGTGTTTATGCACTAACTTCAAAACATCTATCTTTTGTGTGCGTGTGTGTGTGTGTGTGTGTGTGTGTGTGTGTGTGTGTGTGTGTGTGTGTACACATGTATGCATGTCTAAGGGTATCTGGAGGAGAGCTCTTTGACTTTCTAGCACAAAAGGAATCCCTGAGTGAGGAGGAGGCCACTGAGTTTCTTAAACAGATTCTTAATGGGGTCCACTACCTTCACTCCAAAAAAATTGCACATTTTGATTTAAAGGTATTTACTTTATCATTAAATTTAAGTCAAGCTAAATCTTTAAGAAACAACTTGCTGTAAGGTACTTTATTTGCTGGAAAAGGGACATTCTAGTACAATAGCTTATAAATATGTGTATTTGTTTTCTTTATTTTTAATATTTTTGCCTCTCTGCTACTCTTTTTACACCATAACAACCTATGGGCTCTAGTAGGACGTGAGTTCCTCAGTAACTCTATTTTATAAAAACAAGCTTTACTCCTAAAGTAGGCTGGGGCAGTGCTCATGTCTTATCTCTGCTATAATGCTTATAAAACAGCCCATGTGTATCATACTGTATTATACACACCTGTGACGAGATGGAAGAAATAGGAATGGTATTGTTGCCATGGTAGCAGACCATTTCTGCATTGCCCTATATAGAGGGTCTGTCCTGTTTAGCACTGTTGCATAGCAACACCTGTAACTTACAAAATGGGACCTGCACTTGTATTTGGTGCTTCTGAAACAACAAATTTCATACTAATGTGATTTTTCTCCACAAAATATAGTCTGTTCTTCTGAGATCCACCGTGCTTTTAAAATACTGCACATTTGACATTTCTGAATATTATCAGTATAATCTAATACTTGTTGGTGAACCATTTCAGACCCTGTGTTATCACTATATTTCTCATTCTTGTTTTATTATTCAGCGTAAACTTCCTTAGACACACGTAGCTGGCTTTGTAATTATTGCCCAATCATCTCCAGAGGCTGTTTAAAATTTGCACTGGATTTCTTACAAGTGCATTTTTTCGTCTTATCCAGGCTGAAGTATTTAGACACTGCAGGGTTATTAGCCACACGAGACGAGAGATGTCAAGCATGCAGATCGTATTGATAGACTCCATCCTGTTTTTCTAAGCTCTGCATCCCTTCACTCTTCAGCCCTCAGAAGGGCTATGCGGCAGGCTCTTTATTTTTGCATATTACAAATATTTGATATGAAAACTTGAGTTTTGAGGAGAAAAATACAAAACGATATTGAGTGTGAAATGCCTATTATGTCAGTATTGAGAGGAGAACTCTAGTCAGTCTTGTAGAAAGATCATTCAGGTGATGATCTGCATTTCATCTCATTACACTAATTACATACATTCCCCTTCGAATGTATTGGAAAGGCAGGGCGAAATCTTTTGTTTTTGCTTTACACTGAAGAAATTTGGGTTACCGATCAAGGGATGAATGAGTTTTCTAATCTGGCCTTGCAATTCTTATTCACAAATTAATTCGCAGTTTGCATCTTGTGGTGTGGCCTCTGTATTACTGGTTTTAAAGTCTTCTTCAGAGGGTGGATTGTGATACCTTCATCCCTACCCTGTGGAGGTTGTTGTCACTGACTGTTGTTCTTGGAGGGGTTTCTAGACAGCTCTCACAATGTTTCTGCTGTCAACTGCTGCTGTTTTTTTGGCTGACCTGTTTATTGTCTGGTTGTTAGTACACCAGTGGCTTCTTTCTTTTTCAGGACATTCAAAATTGTTTTGGCTCTGAATTTCCTTCTTTTCTCAGCTTGAGAATGGTTTACTTTTCTCCCATAGGCAGCTCTCTGGTCTTCATGTGGGTTTATCCAAATGCAGTCTTCACAAGTGAAAACCAGAGTTCAAACCAAGAGTAGAGATTCAAATCTATTAATTCTTTAAGCAGTCAATCTAACAGGGCACACCTAGGCAACAAGAAACGCATGTTAGGCACATGTTCCAATATTTCTGATCACTCAAAATGGTTGGGTTCAAACCAAAATGCTCTGTTTTAAGCTGTTTAACACATCTAGGTGTATATATAAATAATAAAATAATATAGGCTGAAATTCTGATCTGTCATATCATGTTCATCTTTTGGTCTCACACCCAAATGTCCCACGGTATAGCAAAAACCAAAGAATGGGCCTTGTTGTTCCAATACTTTTATAGGGCAATATATAGTTTGCATGCATTGTTTGATGTGCTATTCTGTTGTATTTTTATACTATTTCTTTTGATTTCAGCCTGAGAATATTATGCTGCTAGACAAAAATGTCACACTGCCACGGATCAAAATTATCGACTTTGGCTTGGCACATAAAATTGAAGATGGGGTTGAATTCAAAAATATTTTTGGGACACCAGAATTTGTAGGTAAGTCAAAATGGGTCAGAAAGTCCTCATGACCTCTACACTGTCCAAACATTTCAAGTGAATCACGTTTGTGGTATTTAAAAAGAGTAGTTAGACTGTTGTTTCAGCAAAAGCTGACCATTCTGGCAAAATTTCATTGCAATGTTTTGTAATATCTTTAGAAAAATTTTATGGTCTATTTTCAGCTCCAGAGATAGTCAACTATGAGCCTCTGGGACTGCCAGCAGACATGTGGTGAGTGATCCTAATTGAGTGGTATTTTATTTGGATTTGGATAAAATATGTATCTCTAAGGTTATCTGTTAATCACGTGTTTTTCCACCTTCTCCTTCCTTTACAGGAGTATTGGTGTGATCACATACATCCTGTAAGTGTGAAATGAGGATTTTGGATTCTCAATTTCAGGTGTCATTTCTGTAGGCTGGTGTGATGAACCCAAATTCATGAAACAGTTATGAAACAGTTTGAATGGCACTAATTAATTACTAGAACAAGTCTTGGTTTTATGTCATAGATTTATAAATATTAGACAATTTAGATAAGCTAATCTGCTACATTTAACACATTTAATGTAAGAAAACTGGCTAACATACAATCTTTTCTTATATAACCGATATTTTATGTGCAGAAAGGTGAGAGTGTTAAATGTTTTGATAAATCTTTATGGAATTAATTGTCTCGACTCAAACCTGTCTTTCATCACTTTAGGCTGAGTGGTGCTTCCCCATTTCTAGGCGAGTCTAAACAGGAGACACTAGCAAACATTTCTGCTGTGAACTACGAATTTGATGAGGAATTCTTCAGCAGCACTAGCGTGCTGGCTAAGAGCTTCATTAGACAGCTTTTGTCTAAAGACACAAGGTGAGAGGTCACAGGAAGGCAGGACAAAAAGAAAACTCAGTCATACGTCTGTGAATCAGTAATAAATAAAGCTTTCTGTCACTTAAACACTGCTTTGTCAGCAGTGTTCTTTTCCCATTATGTTTGTGTTCACGTGTTCACATTTTGAGAACAGGCTTAAGCATGTTAATATTGCATCATATAGCAATAGAGAGTGGTTGCTTGATTTGGCTTGAAACTTTGCCTGCAGGAAATATGTTTAAGCTGGCACCACTAGCTATACAGGCATCACCTTCCTACTCTGATAGAACAACATTTATCATTTTTAATCTGTTTTTCTTTTGTCATTGATCAACAGAAAAAGGCTCACAATAGAAGGCGCTCTTAACCACCCTTGGATAAAGGTAAACATCTGGTTGACTGTGCATGTGACTGCATGTATTTCTACGATAGTGTGGTTTTCTCTTAGTGCACTTAGTGGGTATTATAAAGCTAGATGGGATGTGGCTACTACTATTACTAGGTACTCTGAATTGATTGATTTTGGAATGGTGCATGGCAGAAGCAGGACAGCCCCCTCAAAGGCTATGAACACTCACAGGACTGTCAAAAATAACTAAAAACACCATACATATTAACTGTTATACATATACAATTATTTTACTGTTCTTGCTGAAGCAACACAAATTAACAGCTTTGCCATGTACATCAATTAAGCCCACACCTGATCACTGTGTGCATCACCTGGAGAACTACCCATCTCAGATACTCCATCAGCCAGGATGATCTGATATTTTTGTATACTTTTCTGGTCGCAAGGGTCAGAATTTCTTTCAACGGTCAGAATTTCTTTCAAGGGTATTTCATTCATCTTCAATAATTATATTGGTTGGGAAGCCAGTCGATCGCAGAGAGCCATGCATACACTTTCATACCCAGTGTTAACTTAATGTAGCCAGTCCAATTACTATCATGTAAAAAAAGTTAGAGGAAACCCCAGAATGTAGAGCAAACCAGGAACATGCTACCTGATGCAGCGCCATGCTGCCTGCTTCTGAATCTAGAAAATCTAGATTGCTGTCTGATTGTGTATTTACACTTCTGTGTGTTCTTTGTAGTCAGTCTGCAGATTTTCAATGGGGAAAACATGCCTGTTAACAAAGCACAGTGACAAAGAAGTTTAGAAATCCTGTTTTTCAAAGTCATTAAGTATTTTTTTTTTTTTTTTTTTGGAAACACATAAGAGATGAGTAAAGCTTGCAAGTTTTCCAGTGGGCTGCAGAAAGAGTTTTGTGGTTGGCTGGCAATCATATCAGTATTTGTGAAAGTACGCAGTTCTCCGTCACACCGACTCCAAAAATATGGCAGAGTCTCTAGTAAATGCTAAGAAGTCTGGCTTGAGACTACTGTTACACAACTACTTGCAACTTCCTATTGCCTGCATGCATATTTTTGCATCATAGAAGAGGTTGGTCAATAAAACCACACTAACAGAACTTATGGTCTGTTCTGACTTGATCCATGTAACCCCATGACACTCACTTCTCTGATCATGCATCTGGCCACACTTCCCAACCTGTGAGTGATTGCTGTGAATGACCAAAAATGCTGCACGGGACCCACCCTCACTCAGTCTCCTTTTGGTTCCTATGTCTGAAGAACCACGAGCACATGGAAGACACCAGCTTTGTTCCAAGGCAAAGTGGACCATGTCAGCTGAAGACCAAACGCCTGAAGGAATACACCATCCACTCCCACTGCAGCATTCCACCTAATAACACGTATATAAACTTTGAGCGCTTTGCCCGTGTGATGGATGACATCTCCATCATAGATAGCGGCCTGGAGGAAGTGACCCGGAAACGAGAGTCTCTTCAGGAGGACGTTGAAGCCCTTCTTTCCATTTATAATGAAAAGGAGGCCTGGTACAGAGAAGAGAGTTCGAGTGTGGGACAAGGCCTCTCACAGCTCCGTTATGAGTTCCGTAAAGCGGAGGCTCAGAGAAAGGATCTTCAGGAGGGCATAAAGGCTACAGAGGCCAGCCTGGATATCATCAGCAGCCGCTACTTGGAAAGACAGGTGCAATTAAGCTCTCTTAGTGAGGAGCTGAACGCAGAGCTGCAATGGCTTCAGGAGATGATGACTTCCTTAAATGGAGAGGTGGAGAATGGAGAACGTTGCTCCACTCCTGATCTCAACAACCGAGTGAACGAGGCTCTAAAGGAGATGTTAAGCAGAACATGTGGAGAACAATCACACTGCAGCAGCCAGACAGACAACCCAGAGTCATTATTTTAAATACATGCTCCTGATGCGATTTCCTGCCATATTTTCTTATGGCAATTCCTCAAATTGGAACAGATGAAACATCATAATGTATAAATATTGTACTGGGTAATGCATAGCCTTTATGCACATATAGTAAGTTTTTTTTTTTTTTTAAGGCAGTTAAGTTCTTTTTTATATATATATATATACAGTCCCTGACAAAAGTCTTGTCGCTTATCTATTTTGTAGAAACACCTGCTGTTAACCTGA
>JAQLOM010000012.1:10348800-10358818 GCA_030068315.1 Chrysichthys thysi | reverse complement strand
CATGTGGTAAATAAAAGTGTGACTGTTCATGGAAGACACAAAATTGTCTGGGTGACCCCAAACTTTTGAACGGTAGTATGTGTGTGTGTGTGTGTGTATACGTATATATATATACATACACATACATATATTATATATACATACATACATACATACATATCAGTCTACAGGAAATTAGGACATTTCTAATTAGGTTGTGGGAGTGACTGGGAGCAACTTTTTAGACCTTTTCTGTAGAGTATCTCCAGTTGTAGTCATTTAAAAAAAATCATTTTGTGCTTCTTTGCTTCAAAAGGCCCACTTCAGAAATGCAAACTGACACTTAATGACTTTCATATGCTGTTCACATTCACATCTATATAAATGATTGTTGACTGCTATTATGAAATATTTTTATCCATGCCTACAGGCAGAGCTGTTTGTTTGCCTTTGAGCTTGCATAAGATAGAAAAAGTTGCAGTCATTTGCATGTCTCACTGGAGTATGCTATGGTGCTGCTTTTTTTTTCAGCTAGAAGGTGTAAGAGTCAATCACACAACCTCCTTTACCCAGAACTGAGCTATTATATATTCAAAAGGGCAATTTGTAATGCACTTAGAATATGCTGTGTAAATCAAACAGAATTCAAAAACACAAAAGCCAAGGAAGCAACATGGATAAATCACTGCTACTGTTATTTTTGCCTCCATCCCATCTGCAAGATCAAAAAACATGACGTGGACAATACTGGGATGGTGCTTAGAACAAAAGTACTCACATGTGGCAGACACGCTCCAGGAAATGGCTAACCAAGCTTGCATGCTTGTTGCAGAGGTCCCTCTGAAAAGTTGTCTTCTTATAGTCTTCAATGTTACACACTTTGACCCTGCTGGAATGCCAGTCTATGTTCAGGTACCTCAGAAAGGGGCCAAGGATAAAGTTGTTCCTCGAAAGTTCACTAGGGGAGAAAAAGTTCAGCAGAGACCAGAGCTGAGGATCCAGGAAGACTACTCGGAGACGCTTGCAGGTCAGAGACAGGTTCCACCGACTGTCTTTATCCAAAAAGGAAAAAAGATGAAGCAGGCACTCCTGATTAAGATCCGTAAGATGCATGGCATAGAAAGTGAAAGCATCAAACAGGCCTTTGTATGCCAGGCTGAGATCTAGTCTGCTGATACGCACAGAGAGGAACAGCAGTTGTTAGGGATGCAGACTGTCCTGCAAGGCCTGGATACATGATTCCCGTGCAGGCAGGCTCTTCGTCACGCACAGTAGCCGTGCACATATAAGGTCCTAAAGAATGGGAGTTATTTTAAGAGGACAACAGCAGGATAGTCAAAAATGGAAATGTGTGAAGCATGCACACACGAGGGCACGTGCACACACACACACAGTGCTTGTCCATCTGTCGGGGCAGATGTTTGGACAGCAGTGGCTTGTGTTTATCGCTCACAGCTGAAGGGAAATCTCAAGGCTGGACTTTCACATTTTACTCACTCAGGCTGTGGGTGGAAGTGAGAAATTGGTTTGAATGAGTCCCAGAGTTCGATACCAACCTCGGGTTCACTTCCTGATACATACTGAACTACACAACCATCTTCAAAAAGAACAGAAAAAGAGCACACACTAGTGGCAAAACCTAAAGTGGAGGAACACTGAACTGATTTTACATTTATTTTCTGAGCACAACATATGATGTACATCGGAGAGGAAAATTTTATGGGAATATACCAAATGGAAACAAATCAGTCAAACAAACAATTTAAGTTATTGAGTTGGAAAAAAAAAAAAGCCCTGTGGATAAGAATCTCTCTGACCCATCAGGCTGGTATCTGGTATCATTAGGTGCACTGGTACGTGCCACTGGTGCCATGACAAAGTGATGCCCTGCAGAAGTGAAATTACAGCTTGTACCCTGTGACTCATTTGCACCGACTCATAATGTGCTGGCAACAAATGAAGCACCGGCACACGGCAACGTGAGCTTATCAGCAGCTGTGACCTGAGCTCCTAGGCAAGGGTGGTGGTTTAAAAGGGAGAGAGAGAGATTGAGAGAGAGGGAGAGAGAGAGATTGAGAGAGAGGGAGAGAGGAAAGCCTGTTATCACAGAGAGGACGTTGTAGGAGGCAGCTGCTCAATTTGTGTACTTAATGAGGATATTATTCCAGCCTTAGACTGGCACCTGTGCATGTGCAGGGGAGGGTCAAACAAGACTCAGTGAGCAGCTGTTCTTCCTCAGAACACAGGAGGCCCTGTTCCTTCGGCTCGGCAGAACTGCTGCCTCGCCTGTCAGTAGTTAGAGAAGGCTCTGTATGTGCGTTGCCCTCACGGACCGGGGACGTGGGCGAAAAGTGTTTGATATGGGTGGGAAAGAAAAAAAAACACAAGCAGGAAAAAAGAGCCCGCCTAGCAAGAGCACTTGGGAGCACAGTAGCTTTGAGTGGTTTGCATCATCAAAGCTGGTCACCATTTTCATTGATATTGAAATCAGTCCTGCATTTAGAAAAAAAAAACCCAGACCTGCCAGTCTCTGATAAACAGGCAAGGATCCAAATAAATAACCTCTGCAGTCTAACTACTATACTCAAACAAAATGTTCTTACAGGCAGTAACTGCATATCCTCCCTTATGACTGCACTTCAAATTTATCCTCTCTCTGCATGAAGTTTGACTACAAAACCATGTGACCAACAAGACTGCAGTAAAGTGGAACTTGCTGTAAAGTTTACTGATGCAAGCATCATCTTATGCACAGCGTCACAGCCGAAATTACACTGCATGCCAAAATTTAATAAACCATTCCCTTGACTTCATCATGAAAAAAAAATAAAATAAATACACTTTCGAAATGGGTGATGTTCATGAGTAGGAAACACATGGAGAAAATAAAGTACTCAATTTTCTTACCCATCACAAGATTCACATGAGACGGAGAGATTTCAAAACTTGATTCCACTTTAAAGTGTTCACTTTCTGATTCATAACAAAGGCAATCAGTGAGCAGTCTATACTGATGGGAGGAGAGGCTTCAACTTTGCTTCCATGTCTTATTGAAAGGCTCAGGCTATTGTTGCACTTCAATGCACCGTTTGGAAAAACACTGACTACGTTTTTATAACTGGCATCTCTTTAGTGCGTCTATAAACACTTACCTAAAATCATGAGTGCTCAAATGTCATAATGGTAAGAATCAAGGTTTAAAACAAGAGGTACAACTATTCCGATTAAAACAGTATAAATAATCAAACTGAAATGGACCAAGTTTTCCCTTTTCCACAAATCTCCGTTTCACATTTATGAGGTGATACAGTTTGAAAAAAAATAAACCTACCTGGGCAATACAAAGGGAAAAAGGAAACATCTTTACACAGATTATGATTGTTCAAGTTAGAAACGCCTCAGTCCCGACAAACAGCAGTAAGAAAATACTCGAATTTAGTTCCTTTACATAAAAACCTTTATATGAAACCGAAGTCATCTAATGTTAAAAAGAAGAGGTGGGCAATATCCGATATACACATTATTAAACAATTACAACACTTTGTCTTTTTATCTGCTCCAGTTTCTGCAACACAAGGATGGCCTTCGGACAAAAACCATGAGAGGCAACATTAGGAATGTATTCTTAATATAAAGAACAAAGCAGCATTTAGTTTTTACTGAGGTGGGATGGTGATGCTACACAGGTGAGATAACAACTGAAGCTCAGCGTGGAACTGTGTGCAGGAAAAACTGTGTGGACCATCATTCTGAAGGCTTCATGGTACAGTAAGGCTGATTAAAGCTTCGGCTTGGTGACGGAGCCTGTATTTTCCTGCTCTGCATAGAAGAGAATATAGGCCTTGGCTTTAGCTACTGTCTCCTCACTGACTACAGTCACAGTGCTGTCGTTAAAGTGATACCAGCAGCCCTCATGAAGACCGTACGCTGTGTAGTGACCTGATCCCACCCTGGTGGAGACAGACCAACAGAAAAGGGTAAGATTAGTAGCACAATGGGGTAGTCTTTCCTGTTTTGCATTTCAA
Organism: Chrysichthys thysi; assembly: GCA_030068315.1. Taxonomy (NCBI): domain Eukaryota; kingdom Metazoa; phylum Chordata; class Actinopteri; order Siluriformes; family Claroteidae; genus Chrysichthys; species Chrysichthys thysi. The sequence goes on along the minus strand of JAQLOM010000012.1, from coordinate 10,354,814 downwards.
AAGGCAAAATAAACAGTAATGGTGGTGGGAGACTTGTACATGCAAAAAGGCAAGAGCTGGGGGAAAAAACCCATCCTACATGAACAATTACTCATATCTTAAGTAATGTGACAATCAGAGAACTCATGTGATGTATCCAAAACCATGCACTATTTCCTATATGGTGCACTATTACCATGGTCCAGCATTTTGTAATTGTTCCCAAAAACATAGTGAAGAACATTCGGTGCACACTTTATCCCATTGATTTTAATCCACCGACAAAAATGGTGTACCAACAATGCACCCCAGTGAATACTCACAATGCTTTGTGTGGTTCACTTTTATTCACCTTCACTGAGAAAGATCCTGAAATTGCATCAGTCCCATTGTGAAATATATGGAGTGGGCCATTTTTAATCACATATGTTTGGGTTTATTTCGTTTTATTATTTAGTCGTCTTCTTCTGCTTAATCCTATTCAGGGTCGCGGGGGAAGCTGGCGCCAATCCCAGCGGACATCGGGTGAGAGGCGGGATACGCCCTGGGCAGGTCACCAATCCACCGCAGGGCAATGTTTGGGTTTATAGTTCACTCAATTAGTTTATTGCCCTTATGTTTGCTACAGGTGAAGGAATTACCCAATGCTGTGCATGCCGGTGAAGGGGAAGCGTCTTCTATCGTAGTGATGAGCAAATCCATGTGAAGTAGCGTACACATAAAAACATTACACAATTATAAATGCTTCCCCATAATACTCCTTTAGGTAGGGATTCTAATTTTCCAGAAATGACAAGCTGTGATTTTGTACATGGAGTTATTCAATTATATTTATGTCTAGATAGGTGGCATATCAAGCAGCAATAGATAACCCTACAAATGAAGAAATGTGACTCAATTTTGCTTCCAGGTTTATTTAGTTAAGGAAATCATAAGGCAGTTTTATGCATGTAACAATGTCTTGCTTAAAGGTTTTATATTTTTATCCTATAAAAAAAAATATAGGCTGAGTGGTTAGCACTGTTGCCTCACAGCGAGAAGGTCCTGGGTTCGAGCCCTGGGTTTGGCACAGGTGCCTTTCTGTGCGGCCTTTGCATGCTCTCCTCATGTTCGCGTGGGTTTCCTCCGGCTACTCCGGTTTCCTCCCACAGTCCAAAGACATGCACAGAAGGGATTAGGCTAACTGGCTGCTCTAAATTGCCCATAGGTGTGAATGTGAGTGGTTGTGTCTCTGTGTCGCCCTGCGGTGGATTAGCGACCTGCCCAGGGTGTGTCCCGCCTCTCGCCTGGGACTGGCGCCGGCTTCCCCCCGCGACCCTGAACAGGATTAAGCATCAGAAGACGAATAATAAAGACGAATTTACTATACATCTCCCCATAACTGACTTTAATCCAATAGATGATGTAGTTTGCAATTCATAGGACAACCTGAATAAATCGGTATCCGCCCATATGAGATCATGATCATATTATAAGTCAGCATGTAAACGCACCCAGTGACGAGTGTGAGGAAGGACTCATGGTGCAATATCACCACCTATAGGTGAGCTTAGGAATCATACTATAAAATTGTCGTCTTGTGGTACACATGCCCTGTTGTAATTAAGTGAAAACACATGAGAATATACATTTTTAATTTGATTAAGGAATGAGTAAATAAAACCTGGACATAAACATCATTCACCTACCCAGATCCATGATGCACCACTACAGCAGCAAGGTCATACAGGCAACTCTCAGGGAGACTGTTCTCCGACTGAAAAACACGCACTGAAGTCAACACTACTGCACATTTAAGAGTTTACACTTAACCGCTTAAAGGCAGACCACGTGCCCAGCACACACCTTCAGTAAATAGCCCTTCATGTCAAGGCCTCGCAGTGGGAACTCCACGTAGGTATCAATTTTATTTCTTAGAAAAGCTGTCCAGTGGAACCTCTTCAGATGCAAACACAGGACCTGCAACACAGTGAGAATAAGCCATACCATCAAAGCAAAGCATAAGAAGCAAAATACCAAATAAATAAATAAAAATGTGTGTGTGTGTTGGGGTGGTGGAGGAATACACCTTACCTTAGGCAGTTTCTGGACCCAGAATTTCTTTGTGGACTTTTGTCGTTTTTTACACTTGTGGCACATGTAGAGCTCTGTTTCATCAAGTTCCTCCAGGTCAGTGAAACTAGACAGGCAGTCTAGAGAGGAAAAAACAAGAAGAGCACTTCAGCTGCTTCACAAGTAACCAATCCATCAGAAGAGTGTTATACTTCAGCTCTCAAAAGGAAGTACACAACAAAGAATATAATCATGGTTGGCCTTTTTCTCCCTAGCAGGGAAAACGTTTCCAGATTTGCCACCAATTTAAAAGCTCTGCAATTTTTAGGGGGCCAAGCACCAAAGGGGTTTAGGTATCCTTTAGTGATTGCATATATCCTTATTCTTCCTATTATTATACATGCACATATGTACTTAAGGCTGCCCATAGAACACTTCATACACCTTTTCTGAAATTTGGCACGGTCATGCAGGACAGTCTCAGCTATGCTTTTTCATATTAACCTCAAACTTGTCCCATAAATTTAGGAATGAAATGTAAAACTAAGAAATAAAATTTCATTTGCAACTTGAGTGGTCTACTGTACAGAGGAAGTGAGGCAATATCTCAGCAAAGGCTTGATGTTTTGCTTTCGGCTTTAGTACATGTCCTTGGGAGGAAGTGCAGATAATGCTAATGGCTTTTGGTCTTCCTCCGTCACTGAGTAGTAGGGACACTAAGTGCTTGGCCCCCCTTAATTGCTGCCTGCAGCCAGATATTAATATAGCTACTTTGTTGCATAGCAACAAGCCACCTGTGAAGGAACTGCTTACTATTGCAGAAGAAAAGGTCAATATTAAACATAGATTTTTGAAACAAGGTTAGTCATTTCTTTGGTATGCTGTTTTATACAACAGAAGAAAAAAGGACACAACCGGGAACTCAGAGTTGCGGTATTGTGAATAACATCACAGCAGTAATGTTGCTTAATGGAACCCAAAAACAACAGGTTACATAATCGATAGCGTAAAACACATCAGTCTGAAATATGAAGACAGATTCTCTTTTTAATAACCCTCTGCAATTTAAAGTAAATTACACTTAAAGCATGACCTGCAGTCAATTTACTGCAATTATCTCTGATATGTCATAATTCTATGGAAGGCAGTAATATGATTACATTTTTAAGCAAGACAGTTTAAAAATAAATAAATAAATAAAATTATAGCCAGAACAGCTAATTACCACCCAAAGTGCAGACTGGCCCTGGTTCTTGGTCCTTTGTCCTTTTCACTCTGAACTGGCTGGGAATGTCCAAGGAGAGGTCTGAAGAAGAGAGATGTGACTCACCAAGAGCATTTTAAAACTACTAAAAATAATTCATTTGAAAAATAATCTCACCTAAAAACGGGTCAAATTTCTTTGACTCTGTGCCACATATCAAGCAGTTTACTTCGTTGTGCAGGACACCACCAAATAATGCAGTGACCATCGTGGGAGTCCCATTACTGAAATACAAGGGAACGGAAAACAAACAGGTACATTATGAACTTTAACCAAAATTATGTACTATACACTAAACCTTACTCAAACTCATGCTTAATGAGCTTCACACTAGAGCACAGTACACATCACAGGGACACATTCCCATAACAGGCATTGTACCAGCCATGTCTAACCCAAATCCTTTATCCTCTTGTTTGGAACAGGACTACACTGCCATATCGCTTTGCACAAATCAATGACCCTGCCATAACACAGTGCCACTCTGGAACACAATCAGCCAACCCATTGATTCTGCTGCTGAGCATGCTTCATTTGTTTAGTGTATCTAACACAAGACTGATAATGTCATCGCGACAGGATGGCTCCACTTCCAGCAGTGGGATTTGCCAGAACAGCAGTGTGTGTGTGTGTGTGTGTGAGAGAGAGGGAGCGCTGACTGTACAGTCTTAGCATTACTGTTAATATGCAGGAACAAACTGATATGCTAACTATAATTACTGCTTTAATGTCAGCACTTGAGAGGATTCTACATTATATATATATATTTTTTTTTAACATTTCATACATTTACAAATTTGAACAGCAAATTAGACACGCAAGATTTAGGTGCTTAGTAAGTGTACCATCTGCAAGCAGGTGTGTGGCTGCCTGCAGTTTATCATAGGTTATAGGATTGCCCTCATTAAGACCTAACTGTAAATCTAAAAGCTTCCACTGGACAGTTTATTTTTCCCATACAGTTTCACCATGTCAATAGAAGACAAAGTCTTCTTAAGGGCCATTCTTGTCAGCACCTAACAGATATCTGGCTCACTGCTAACATGTCGACGTAAATCGTTTTGAGCTGTGAGAAGATATTTCATCAAAAATAAAGTGATAAAGCGGTTTGTCCCCATATGCAAGCTTTAAATGGTAAGCAGGAAAACAGCTGGCTTAACTAAAGTTAACATGTTTTTAAAGATGAGCCTAAAAGTAAAAAAAAAAAAAAATAATAATTAAAAAAAATAAATTAAAAAAAAAAAAAAAAAAATAATAATAATAATAATAATAATAACAACAATAATATGGAGCTCAGCTAAAGCCTTAACAGTTTGTGGCATATAGGTCCTTTAGTGGTGAATCTTATTCAGATAATGCTGTTATTCTTTACTGCACTAAGCTGTTAAATAAATAAACACCAAGATGGTGGTGAGCAGTGTGTGTAGGTCTTACATGCTGCATTTGCTTCCTGAGTTAAGGTTTGGGCTCTCTTGGAGCAGGCTGGCCCCAGGCAAACCATTCTTACTGCCCTGCAGCTCTCTGTGGAGGTGATCCAGTAGGTAACGCAAGAACTCATGTGCATCCTGCTGCTGATAGCCCCTACAGAAGCACAAAGCACAGCACACAGTACAGTTGGGACTAGGTCTGGGATAGTATGACAACCCAACACCACAGCTTCTAGCAGATCACAACACACATCCCCCACTCCCCACGTTAGCTAGTTTTGTTTTAGAACGAGCTATTTAGAGCAAGCTAGCTTGCTAATATTGCTTAGGATCTTTGATTCACTCAGCTTTTCACAAACAAAACTGATCTTCAGTTTGCCCTCTACCAATTTCCTGTTTCATTTCACATGAAACTAAATGGCAAACACTAACTAGGGGTCAATTATTAAACTAGTGTAGAAAGAAGTCAGGACTTATTTCATATTTCCTCATTACGCAACATGGTCAGGATTTTCTGTCACAACCCTAATTGGGACCAAATTCAAATTCACGTCAACTAGTTCAGTATGTTCACTTGAATCACTAAAGACTTTGACATTTTCTTCATAGACTAGTCAATGATTGCTCTTTCACACATACATCGAAGCGCCTTTATATTGGAAGTAACTTCCAATATAAATCTGATTACATTTGTGATTACTGCAAGGTTAGAAAAGAACTTGTTTCTCAGTCCTCAGAAGGCAGAACCACAGAAGCAGCACAGCCCAAAACTGAGTCTGAGAAATTCTATTGCACTGTAGCGTAACTCCTCAAGTCACGGAGGTAGACAAAGGAGCCTAAAGTAGTGCAGTCTGTGTGCAAAAGTTACCTGAAACTTGGCATTATTTTCCAGATGACATAGAACAGAGCATCTGGGCTAAAGGCAGTCTGACTTCCCTGCCAAAGGGAACAAAGTGTTTTCCTGAGCTCCTCTACCAGGGACCTAAAATACACAGAGGAAAGCATTTATGGCGGTTTAACACAGAGTCATAGCATCCTGAATACCATTGTAAAAACTTGCAAAAGAACATAGGGTAGCAGTTTGTCTCCTTACTGAAAGCCTGCTAATATGTCCAAAAATATTAACCATTACAATTCTAATGCTTAATGAATACACAAAAATAAAGAAGTCTAGACAGGATTCAGCGAAATCTGAGTAAAGCAGAGTTTTAGTCTGTTACATGCACTACTTGCAAAAGAATTAAAGTAATACTGACAAGCAAAATAATACACTACTTTCATTTTAAGATTAA
>JAQLOM010000012.1:10336013-10348732 GCA_030068315.1 Chrysichthys thysi | reverse complement strand
CACCACCACCACACACACACACACACACACACACACACACTCCCCATCCACTGGAGAAGACCTTACACACTGCTGTCCCCCTGGCTTCGGGTGTGGTACATTCTCCTTCCCGCAGTTTTTCCGCTCCGTAGCGCCACTGCTGGCAAGTCTTTAAAATAGCAACTAAACTCAGGAATGTTACTAGAAAGAAGGGGGAAAAAAAAACAAAAAAAAACAACCACCACCTTGTTTCAACTTTAAAGAACAGGCACGCCGTGATGGCAGACAAATCTTTTCACTTATACAGAAGATTAAAAAAAATAATTTAAACAGGAACACAAATATGTAGAGCTGTAAACATTTACACATTGAAAGAAAAATTGATCAGGCCCCTCACAACTTTTCAAATATTGATGCTCCAAAGACTGTTAATGTGGACTCTGTCCTGAAAATTTTTTTTTTTTACCAGTCTTGGTATTTTTACAGAGTTTCTTTAATTTATCTGTATAGCCATGTGCAGCTTTGAGCTGTTCATATGGCTGAATTACATAGCAGGGTTTCATATATTGTTTGGATGAGCTGGGTTTATTTCCACTGTTAGCAGGTATTGAGCACATTTATCAGTTGAGGAGGAAAACCTAGGGACTGGCACAAATTAAAGGTGGATGCACTCTAAGACAAAAGATTGTGCTTCAAACAAACTGCTGTCAGCTGACATAAGGACTCTGTGCGTATCTCTAGGACACTGCACCACTAGTGAGCACAGAATATTCTGTAAGGTGAGAAGACTTCATAACCTCAAAGTTTAGGTAAGCGGATTTTGCTACAGAATGCTGGCTTTTTAATGCTGACTAGTTAAAATGTATCACAAGACAGGACAGTTAAATATTACAATGAATTCTGTAACAGTTATCACACTGTTAGTCCTGCAATAGGTAGAGTCAGAATAGGCCATTTTTGCATGCAGTATCTCGTTTTGTCCAGCACTTTTAAGCAGGCAATGCAACCCAGTCAAAGTGAATGGATAAACAAAAACTGAACAAGACACCATGTGGGTTATGGTGGAGTTACACTGACACCAGACACCATGTGAAATTTGGACCAATTGCAGGCAGAGGGAGGTCTCAGAAACCACAGACATAGTAGTTAGGAGTTCTGTTTGGAAGCTTAAACACACCACAGCATATAATCTAAAACCACTGGGACTGCTCACTCAAATGTGTTTTTTTTTGTGTGTGCGCGCCAAACTCTCTTTTATTTTAAGTATAAGCTTTTACAAAGGTTTTCCCATTCGTTAGAAATGAGAATTACTTCAATATGTTCTCACAACATACTATGGCAGAAACACATTTTTAAACTCTGTCACTCGAATATTTTTCAAGTCTGGCCTTGCTAAGTTCTTGATCATGACATGAGCTGAATGACCCCTGGGGCTTAAAGCACTGGTTGTGGTTTAACAGACAAATCAGCTGGTGTAAGCAGTCAACCGAGTGCTCTTGGCATCCATTAGTGCCAGCAGACTGGACAGTGTCCCTGCTTTCCTTCTACACAACTCCACCACAAAGGCCTGGGCTGCAATCCCACTCCAGTGTACTGAACCATGTTAACCCTGCATCACCACAGATTCCAGTGAAGCCCATACCCAAGAGACTGGAGGATGGCGTTCATGAAGCACGTGTTTCCCAGGTTGCGGAGACCAGTGGCACTCCGAGCTGGAGGGCCTTCCTGTAATGAGAAACGTATAAAGTTTTTATGGCTGGGTCTGTTTGCATAGTGTTTTGACATTAGTGCAAAGTCACTAATGATTAACAAATGCCTTAGGGACACTCTGAAAAATCACTTATTACAAAGGTTTTGTGCAAAATCAATTGGGCAGGGAGTCCAATTTTTGTAGCTTACTCTTACGCCATCTGCTGACATCCTGAGGTCAGGAGAGGAACTCCCTGAAAGTTTTCTTTTCCTCTGTCTGTCAGAATTCATCCCAGAGCTGAAACAGAGGAAATATATCTGAGAGTTACACATGTAAAAAAACAAGTCCAATATTCAGAAACAGCTTCAATGCACACTCCGTTTATATCAATTTCATTTAGATCACAAACTGCAAGGCACACATCTATCAGCTGTTGTACAGCTGTGTTTTTGCCCTATCCTCTGTATATTCTGATTCAAAAAAGACAGCATAATAAAGCAAAACTAATTAACCACTAATTATGCTCATTAGCCTAATAAACCACCTTCTTACATTAGACCACCCTTGTTTACATTCTTCGGCTGTGTAACCAAATCGGGTGGGCAATATTGTTACTGCTCACCACTCAAACTGATTAAAATGTAATTCACTTACAGTTAAGCATAGAAGCTAAAAGTTTATTATAGGTTAAAGACTTGTCTTCATTCACATTCCTCAAAAAATGATGATTTTCTGACCAAAAAGTATGACGAGCTCACAATCACAGGGGTTGAATACGAAACTAAACAATTTGAAAATGAGGTAGTGGCTATGATTTTTTCCAGTGGTGTCATCAATCCAAATCCCTGGAATTCTGCTAAACAAGCCAATAGTTCTGATTTTTCTGGAAACACTCCGAGCCGCAAAAGAAAATCCTAATTGCTGCTAGCGGGATCAAGACGGCTTCCGCAAGTCGTGGAAATAGCCACATATCTACTTTCGTTCTGTGAACTGAACCATATAATTAAAAAAAAAAAAAAAAGGAAAAAAAAGGAAGAGAGAGAGAGAGAGGAAAAAAAAAAAAAAGACTTTCGTGAGAGAAGTATCATTCTTTACTACTGATATGCTTTAATCCTGCTCTGTAACCATGACGTGTTCATGCAGTGTGTCCACACTGAGTACAACCAGTGCTTACTTTTCCAAGCTCTGAAGATGCTCTCTCACCCTCTGAACCTGGCCCAGTTTGGTGTCGTTCACCACAAAGTCATCACATCGGTAACTGAACACATCACACAGAGGATGGTAATTGTAACCATATAAACAGTTTTGTTTTTTTAAAGCTGTATTAGATACCTGCTTTAATACATGTACAGTATTCAGTTTATAACGTTCACCCTGGGAACTGATTTTACATACCAGAAAGTACTATAACTGCTGCAGTCCATGCACACACAATGTGGCTTCTCTGCTTTCTTCTGTCCAGTTGATGAGCACTGAACCTCCTCAAAATGCTTCTTAGCATGGCCATTGACATACCTTATACATATACATAAAACACACATAAACGAACATGTAATGCACTACAATATTAATTTTAAGTAAATCTTGAACATTTTTACTGTTCATCAGAAGAGGAAAGCCACCACAGAGACTAAGTTGGAGACTGAGAGAACAGTTACCTTCCACAATGCACATACAAACAGGTCAGACAAACCCAGGGACTTTTATTGGACCGGCACACTAGACAAGAGGAAGAGAAACACAAGAAACGACTTTAAAAATGTTAAACCTGATTTTAAACCTGTGAAAATAATGGTCATTTTAAAATTTCAGGAAATAATAATTTAGTGAAATAATTATCACTAAAGCAAGGTCATGAAGGCCTTGATGATAGAAACAATTTCCCTTGACAAAGCCGTGTTTAAGCGTCCTCTTTCATATAATAATAATAACAACAACAACAACAACAATAATAAATAATTACAAGAGCAGGAGCATTGTTAAGCAGCAAATGATTCAAGGCAAAAAATACTACTACTACTAATTTGCAGCCTTAAGTTAAACACGTGGACCGGGTGTTCAGGACACAGAAGACTCCACACACACCAAAAACCCCAAGAATCCACATAAACATTACATGAAGTTAAGAAAAAAAACCATACGCTATATACTCAAATTTAAACGACTAAATAATAATACTAATAACAATAATAGTAGTTTACTGGCTCCGTGTGTGCAGTAGCCTGCTGTGTGAACTAGCTAGCCTGATCCTTGAGCTAGGTTAGCTTGGTGAAGTGTTTGCTAGCTAGCTTGCAACATCCGTGTCTTTTAACCACGAACTAGATCTTGATAAAAGGTGTGATCATCAGGGGAGTTCAGTGATTATACAGCAGTGCACTTTACTCACCGCTGCAGCACCATGAAGACGGTGCCCCGTGAGGGAGGCGGGAGGGATCCACCGCCACACACACCGTGGAGCTGAGATGAGGACACTCCATGACCAGAGAGGAGCTAGCTAGGAGACCACAACTGAAGCTTTACCGCTAAAAATTCACCCCCGGATGTAGATAAAGCAATAAAGCAAGCTGTGGATCCAAGACAGACAGTGACTCGGTAGAGAGAGCAGGAGGAGAAGTGCCGCTAGAGGTGAGAGGACTGGTCAGCGGGACAGCTCTCAGGATTCAGCCAGGTCCGAACACAAGCTCAGCCAACGCCGCTAAACACACCCTATTACACCCAAGAGCTGGTGTGATTTGCCAAACAACAATCTAAATGAGCTAACTTTGTTACCCGGACTGCGTAGATCTTTCGTCACTGCCGCCACCATAATAAAAGATAAACTGACCCACAGAAAGCGGTGTCGAGCCGACGGGGAAGAGGCGCCCTCTAATGACGTCACGGGTTCAGCGGGGTCGCGGAGTCCACAAGCGTGACAAATATGGTGCTTTAATAACACCGTTTAAAACCGCCAAATGCTTTCCGATCTACACATCTAAATCCACACATAAACACACGTTGGCTATTAAACGTACGATGACTAGACGCAAACCACTGCTGGTGGAGAATAAGCTCTGTGGAGCTTTTAAATGATTGAAGTAATCGCTTAATAAACCGATGTGGTGTGTCGAAACGCCTGAACCGCCGCACTCTGGCGACACCTGCTGGTGAAACATATCCTAAACGCTTTGGGAGAAACGATTGTCGTGTTTATCGTGTAGTTAACGGTGTAATATAAACAGACCCGTTTAAAAAAAAAAAAAAAAAAACCTAAAATGTTTTGCATGTTTCCTCCGTTTCTTAAACGTGATTTTAATTTTAGGCCCCTTGAGGCCCAACCCTTTCCGAAAATGAATTTAAATTTTTATTTTTAAATAACAGTGACAGTGCAGCTGTTTTGCCACCGGGCACATTTTTAAGTACAGGAACTGAAAATCTAATTTGTCTGTTATGTCAGAATATGCAAATGCATCCCATGCATAGTGTTTCTTGATCATTTGTATTTTACCAGTGTTCCTGTGGAAACGGTTTGGGGAATTTTTAATTGCATATTCATATTGATCTGGAATTGTTGATGAATACATTTTTTCAATGGCTATATTAAATAACTTACTATTCAGCATAAACAATACGGGTTTCAACACAGTGACTATGCTTCCTTCTATTATGAAATGATCTTGAAAGTGTAGAATGAAGACTTGTCCTTTTTTTAAAATCTGAGAATTTTTTTTTAGAAAAGTCAGTAAGGTCTCTCTTTAAAAAAAAAAAAAAGAAATTGGGATCAGAAATCGGAATTGGGATTTTTATTAAAATGTTTACCATCAACACCCTTTACAAAAAAAGCTCAAGTCTTCACCAAGAAAGAACATTGTTATTTAAGTGTAGTTCAGTGCCAAAAATGAACAGTACATAATTTACAGACCATCAAAATGGCAATATTAATAAGTGTACTTATTAATTCTTCAGCATATGCATTTGCAACTATCCTTACACTCACTTTAAATAATAAACTTAATTCTAATTTGTCCAAATATTTAGCAGGGACTACCTACATTCTTAGAAAAAAAGGTTAACTTCAGAACCTAGTTCTACGGCCTGTCCATCTGGGGGGCTCTTGAAGTTTCTAAGTAGCAGTAATTACACAATAATTCTCAATATTATAAAAGTAATTCGTAAGCACTTTCCAAGTGGAAACCACTAAAAGCTAAAAAAATTAACCAAAGCCCCCTTGATGAAACCTTTTTCTAAAAACGTCTTGTTCTGATGTCCGAGGTTTGATATCAAGTTATAAGAGGTATTAATGCTGCTGCTGGGGGTTTCTCTGCAGTCCATTATGCCTTTTCAGGAATCTGAAGGGGTATTTCTATCCCAGGAGAGTTTGAGTCTTCTTTCACTTTTGTTTCCTTTGCTTTGTTTTTTTTGCTTTTGCTTGGCCTATGGAGAAAAAAAAATCCAAAATTACATGCTTGGCTATAAAAAGGGAATAGAATTTAGAAAATAAATGTAAAAAATCCACTAACTTCTTCCTCAAAGCCAGAACAAGCACAGCTATGAGAATGATTGCTCCAATAACACCCAAAACAGCTCCCAAGATGATGCCTGTGCACACCAAAAACGATATTATAATATGGAAATGAACAGGCCAATCTGAGACTCTATATTTCTCTAATTACAAAAAAAAAAAAGTGTGCGTGTGTGTGTTCACCAATGGGTGTGTCTGATTCCACCTCACCAGCACCATTATCACCTTCACCACTGTTATCTGTTCAAAGCAAACACACAAATGCATTAAGGTGTGACTTTCACTATTTAAAAAGCATACAAAAATAAATACTTACCTAATATTCCAAAACATGTGGCATTGCAATGCTCTAAATCCAGGAAACGGTTTCCATTGCCCACACAGCCAGTCCAGTAGAACGTTGTACACTTTCCATGAGCAAAATCATAGTAATATCGTAGATAATGTCCATAACAGTCACCTGGAGCCTTTGGCAAGTGGCAAGCTTTAGTTCCTGGGGGAAAAGGGTAAATACATTATTTATTTATAATTTCTTTATAATTTCCAATAGGTTATGTCAGATCTTGAGAAATTAATTTCTACCATGATGCAGAAAGATAAAGGAATAACAATGAAAAAGAACATCCCCTCAGCAGCTGCAGTATATTACAGTGGATAAAGCTAAAGGAAACTCACGGTCTTTAGGATACAGTTGTTCAGCATTGGCAGAGCAGTTTCTCATGCAGTAAAACTCATAATTGAAGCGGTTTTGATTTCCACCCTCTCCCTTGTAACGGAAAGGAAAGCACTTATCTTCAGTCTTGTCATAGTACAAGTAGACTTGGACATCTTTCCCAGATTCTATGCCTTCATCTTTTGGAAGACTACAGAAATCTATAGTTTAAAAAAGAGGAGCTTTAATGAATTGTGCCATTACAGTGTGACAGCAAGTCATGTTGAAAAAAAAAAGCATTTGCAGTTAGCCCACACCTAGTTTTTATGGTGGCTATAAACTAACTAGTGTACAAGGAACATAAAACTCTGGTTTTGGTGCTGTAGCAAAGATTGGGGTATAGTTGTGACTCACAAGAAACCAACACTTTCAGTCAGTATTCACTGAAACCTTCCATGTAGACAATGCTTTGATTTAAAAAAAAAAATCATTCTAATTGAGGATTATCAAGCTACCGATTATTATTTTATATATACAATGATATAAGAATATAACTGTTTATCACATGCAATTTATTATGAAGGAATGCTGTTGACTATTGGGAAATATCTCTAAAGGAAAACCGCATTGTATTTTAGGATTAAAACCTTCTTTTTAAGCCCATGGCTACACTAAAAGGACTTTGTCTATAAATTTGCTGTATATAGACATGTTTAGTATATGTTGATACTTGTGAAAAGCAATCTGGTAAATCTTTTTGATTGGCTTGATATCAAACTTTATATTGATCCTAATTCAGGTGTCTTTTGGCTTTAAACAATCTGACCCACACACAATAAAAAATTATCTACTATATGTGGCAGAAACTTGTGTCAGAATGAACAGCCACACTTTAGGTGGGAATGTGACCTTGTAAATCGTTCAGATAATTTTAAATTTATTTGCTGGTCTTGTGAGCTTAATTTATCTTTTTTTTCTAGTATATTATATGCAAAGGCCCGTTTTACTGAGGAAAAAAAATCCAATAGTAATATTGGTTGTTAAATAAGTAAATACATACATACATCTTATGTCTAATTTCCTTTCCCCCCACAAAAGGAAATTGTCACTGAATGCAGTGGGTTATGAATTTACCTGGTATTGTGGTCTGTCCCTCGATACAGTAAAATACAACAAAAATGAGCAAAAACCTGCTGAAGGTCCTCATGGTGGTGTGCTCTCTGGTGATGAACCTGAAGCAAATGAGGGCTCATAAACTGGAGTCGAAGAGTGGATAACATCTTGAACTTTGTACTTTTTCATGATAATAAAGCACTCAGACAGTTGACAAAGAGAGAAGAAAATTCAGTTAGAACAAATGCATGCTAGAAAAAAAAAGTATAACCATGAATCAGTGAAGCCTCACTGTAAATTGTTGCTTTAGAAAATTATATTTTATGACTGAATAAAGACTTTTTTTTACTAACATGTGGTTTTGAATTTTCATCATCATGACAGATGTTATCATGTAATACATGTTATTGTTTGACATAGTGGGTTTGTTAATGATTTATTCAACTCCTCCCTGTCCCTACACCTGCCCACCTGGATGTTGACAAAGAAGCCTATGTCTTTGAAAACATATTCAAGCTATTTCTCATTTTTTATTTCACAAGTTATGTTCCATTTTCTTTATGACACTGCATATCGCAGTGGTTCTCCAAGTGGGGCACAGGGATCCCCAGGCAAGGGCACAGATAGGATTTATGAACTGGGGGGGACAAAATGTGTCGGCAGCAAAATGTGTGGGTGGGGGGGGGGGCTGCGGCTAAATGTTGCAAGTGCGGGGGTGGGGTGTTGGATTTAGCAGCAGAATGTTGCGAGTGGGGTTGGTAGACACCCGGCTTGGCCCCTCGGATGGAATACAAGGGGGCGAGCCGTCAGCCCAGGGGACTGATGTTTTAGGGGGGACCAAAATGCGGAACAAAGAATGGACCACCGTGGCCTGATCCTAAAAATGACCTCTCACACAGACTGCCCGGCGCGAGCCTCGAACCGTGACTACCGCACTGCAGCCGACTGCGCTAAGAGTGTGATACAACAGCACTTACCGCCTCCTGTACTTTTCCCCACTAGGTGACACTCTCACTTTCGTGCCTTTATTACTCTCTTTTCAATATATTTATCAGCACCACTTTGTGTTTCTTTTACTTTATATTTCCTTATACTTTTACATATAATACCACGTCTCTCGGCGGCGGCGCGCCATGGTGTAATGTCTGCGCACCGAGCCGAGTCTCAAAACCTCTTATGAAGGGTATGGACCAGGTGTGGCACGTTAGCGCTGATTGCGCCTACGTGAGCTGGATCTCGTCGCTGAGCCCATATCAGGACCCCGGGCTGGCCGCAGACTCGCCTGAGAAGGCTGCTGCGAGCTCATGGTGGCTCGCGACGTTACAGGCTCACTAGCCCATACGGATAATCCCGCCCTGCCTTGAAGTGGGAGAATCGAGGTCTCTATAAATCTGAGGGGGACACGTCCCCCCCGTCCCGGGCCTAACGGCGCCCCTGCCCCCAGGGGCTCATGATGTATAACCAGAGGTCTATGATGCAAATAATTTTAACATGGACCCATCATGTTCCATCAGTCGAATGTTCTTGAGCAAAATGCTCTATGGGACCAATAAATAGCCAGAATAATACAGTACAAATTCAGATAATGAGCATAATATTTGAATATTATCAGTTGGATTAAAATAGATCTTTGCTGATGGGACCAATTGATTTTACAAGGGTCTCTGGCTGCTACTGTATTCAATAATATGGTTAATAATAATGATAAATGAAATTCTTTTTTTAAGCAAAACTGAGAAAGCAAACAAAGCTTTGCACCTAATTTGGATTATATGGTTGCATTGTCACTGCTTCAGGGTTCCCAGTTCGATCTTGAACTTGGGTTACTTGGAAGGAATGAATGAATGTGCATATGATGGATATAACTAAACTGTAGCTTCCTTGTTACAACAACTTCCTTGTTGCTTTTGTACTTATAAAATGTATCTTTCTCATAAAAAAAAACATAGCTATGTAAGATTAAAATGTAAGGTACATAGCTGTATGTTTTTGAGTCATCCTCATTACATTTGTCACTCACTTTCTAACTCACTCATTTCCTTACCTTTCCCTTTTGAATTGAATTGAATTGAATTGAAAGCCTTTATTGTCATTATACACAGTATAACGAGATTTAAAACAGCTCCATAAAGGTGCACATGTACTATACACATAATATAAATACACAGTACAGGAGTGACACAGACAGACAACCAGAAAATTATGACGCAGACAATTTGAGCACCAACAATTTAAGCACAAACATGAGTTCACGCTAGGGTCCAAGCAGCAACAGAATGATTGTTAACGGTAGAGGTAGTTTGTGACTAATGGTGCAGTGGTCAGTGCAGATATTTCAGTGCAAATTACTTTAGTGCAAGTTTGAGTTGAGTATGGTGATAGCTTTGGGGAAGAAGCTATCCCTGAGTCGGTTTGTACTGGCCCGTATGGACCTGAAGCGCCTGCTGGAGGGCAGTCGGTTAAAAAGATGGTAGTCGTGATGGGTACTGTCCTTCAGGATGTTTCTGGCCCTGCTGAGACAACGGGAGTTATAAATGTCAGACAAAGAGGGCAGGGGGCAGCCGATGACTTTTTTGTGCTGTGTTTGCCGTACGTAGTGGTCAGGTGCCTGTACCATACATCCAAGTACTTAAAGTCAGACTTTTTCAATGCTAAATAATAAGTATGATTCTCCATCTTTTCAAAATGTGGGTTCTCAAACTTGTCAGCACCAACAAACCACTGCTTCCTCTTCTCTTTTCTTCCTTGTCTTCCTTTCTTCTTCTTTGTTGTTGTCCTTCCTGTGCTTCTTTCTGGATCCCTGATGCCACTTGTAAAAACCCAAAACGTGAAAGGCGCTGACTAGAGGTTTATTGGTCCTGTGCTATTGTAGTGGTGCAACATGGCGGCTCTAACTCGAACTCTAACCCTAGAGGTGGACCTGTCCTCTGAGGAGATTGAAAGGGCTGATTCTAAGCTTACAAAAACACCGTGATTTGTAGTTACAGATAATTATGCACTAATGAACAGATACTTAGGAATTCCTTAAGTACATGATGTAATATACAGTACTCCATTTCTGCTAATAAAGACAAATAATGTACCTTTAGTCCTTTTTCCCCGAGACTGTAATGTCCTCTTCTCTGTCTCCCCCTGCTGGCTGCTGCAGTCGCGCGCTCCAAACAAACTTCCACTTGTCCCAACACTCATGGTTTTCTCCTGAGGAGACTCGACACGACGTAAGTGGATCAAATTGTGAGGTAAACTCTGAGATAACAATTTCGCCGAAGTCATTATTTTCTGAAATGATGCCCTGTTTTGTCTCAGTGTTGTTTGCCTGTCTGAGCCTAATTGGTCTGTTATGAAGTCACGCGCGCTCCTAAATGCCGGCTGAAGTAACGAGGTCTTGGCCGACATCGCGATGACGTCATGGGAGCCGGAACGCCGCAGCACCATGCTTTAGTATAAAAGGCGCCTCTGGACACCTCTGTTATGATTCGACAAAGAGACAAACAGAGAGCAGGGGGAGCTGATTTACTTCGTTATAATGGGCATCATGTCGTTTCCTCTGCTGATCATGCTCCTAACAGCCTTTCCACTGTCCTCTAGTGGTAAGATTTTTAATAAATATTTTGCAAGGTTTGGATCTTCAGGTATTCTGTTTTGCATGCTTGTATAAACTGCTCCTTGAGTGTTTTGACTGATGCCATGCTGCTTTGAACCTAAAGTGTATTCTGATTTTTCTGACTGACACTGTCTGCTTGTGCATGCATTTGTTTCAAACAACATTCCGTAAGTGTAAGTGTCGTTGTGGATCTCAGAATGTGCTGGTGTAGATGTAAGAATTCCGTAGGAACAAGGATCTGATACAGCATGTCAAGCATGTTTACACAGGCCAAAATACAAAAGCATTGAAATTAGTTTTCATTTAACAATATAACAAGAGGAGTGCCAAATATTCATGGTATTTTAACTACAGGGACATCTTCTGAACTTCCTGAAGTGTGAGGTGAAAGCAACAGAGATGGCTGTAAACTGCAGCTGAATGAATGAAAAGGTGTGTGGGATAAAATGGGTTAGGTTAGGGTTAGGCAGCGATCATTGGAGATGCCTAAGTGTGGATCTCAGCTCTTATGTTAACATTTTCTATCAATCTCTAGGGATCAATTGGTGAACAGCCTGGGTGCCAGACGCTCAGCTGGAAAGCAGGCTTGACGGAAACATTTGGCACTAATCAGTGATTCATGCTGCTACCAGAGCCACTGGTGTGGCACTGGAATGCATTATTTTCACTGATTTAGGAGTTTCTGTATTCATCACCCAAGTAGATGGACATGGGCTCAGGAATAATGGCCCTTTTACTGGGTGCAAAAGCACTTTCCCAGACTTCATTTAAAATGTTTTTTGGGCTCAGAATGTTTTACTGACTGTTTCTCCAACTCTCTCTCTCTTATAGGTGGAAAATGGACATATGATGGTAAGTGAAATGGGACAGTATTGTTTAATTTGCTCATAGTAATAAAAGATGACTGTATTTTGCTTAGGCCTATAAAAACCAGATATAGTTGCTTTATAGTGGTTTCTCCAAGTGGCTAAAGTTACTGTGGTTAGGGATAGAAGTTTTGAAGCAGAATATACTGTAAAAACTGTGGATAATAACCTTTCCCTTTCTCATTTCACCCAGTGACTTTAAAGAATGACATCTCACATTGGCATTTCTTATTTAAAGTACTAATATATATATATATATATGTGTGTGTGTGTGTGTGTGTGTGTGTGTGTGTGTGTGTGTGTGTGTGTGTGTGTGT
>JAQLOM010000012.1:10279038-10290027 GCA_030068315.1 Chrysichthys thysi | reverse complement strand
GGTCGCGAGGGCATGCCAAAAAAAAAAACACTTTTCTTAGAGAAAAAACATCCAAAATTTACCAGCGCGCGCGCACAACCAGAACCCCCCCCGTCGGCGGCAAAATTTAACAGCGCGCGCGCGCGCGCACCAGCCCCAGTTAAAGAACCACTATAAAAGGCGCGCGCGCTGCTGGTGTGTTTCATGCGTTAGTGTGGAATCCTGCAGGAGATACAGCTTCATCCTACGCAGCCGGCGAACGTGCACCCACGTAACTGCAAATCGGCTTAAATGGGCTTTAAGATTAACATCACACATGAGCTCTCGAGTTGACCCTTTGTTTGCAGTCAGTGACGAACATTTTGTTAGCTGCCCGATTGATGATGATGATGATTTTGTGAATGTGCGACTGGACTAGGCTGCACAGGAGACTGAAGCTCTGCTGAACGGCTTCTCAGGTTTCTGAGGCAGCTAAGAAGACTGGATATCTGAGTGAAAGGAAATTTACAGAAATGAAATTGGTCTGGCAGTCGTTTCTGGTCAGCTCGTGGTTTCTGCCCGTTTTGTATTCGTGGGCGATTCCCAGATTAACATTACGACAAGGTACTGTATGTTTACCATCACGTTTCTTTTGTCTTAATGGGGACAATGACTGTATGCAGCGACAGAAGGGTTTGCAGCCTTTCTTCAGCTACGAATAAAACGCACGATTTGCCTCATTTTGTTGTAACGATTTTTTTTAAACAGTTGAGTCAAGCCACCAGCTAAACTATAGCAAACCTGTAAACCATACAGTCTTCTGCCTTCCGAATGGATCTGAGAACCTGTTCTTGGGGGAACCCAACTGTGTTCTAGAGGTGAACAGTATGGGTGTACTGCTTGAGGTAATTACTGCATTTATAAAGATGGATACAAATTCAGTACAGTCAAACCTGGACTACTGTGTTATTAGTAACAGTTTGCCTGTTTTAAGAACCACAACTGAGAGCATGAAGTCACATTTATTAACCGAGTTTATTAAATAAATCCTATGCGTTCCATTTGTGCTGCAGGTCTATAGATACATCAGTAGCACGTCAATGAACTAGTTGTTTCCTCTGTAATGTTTGTGTAGGAAGGCAAGGGATTGGGTGATGTGTGTGTGTGTGTGTGTGTGTGTGTGTGTGTGAGTGTGTGAAGTAAATTAACATATTTTACAGATTCTGTAGTATTAAGATAAGGGCAAAACGTTTCAATATAGAAGTGATACAATAGAAATTAAGTTGAAAAAAGAATTTCATTTTGTTGTTGTTGTTTTTAGCGCATTCCCCTAACAGATGAAGCTGACTTTTGTTATGGGGTATGTATGCTTATCATGTTCATGTAATATTTAGGAACCATCTTAGAAATTATGTACCTTTCTGTGATTTAAAAAAAAAACAAAAAAAATTTGGTTTTTTTGAGATGTTTGTGTTTTTTTTAATTTTCAAATTTCGTAGCCTGTGTGGGTTTATGTAACAGGACCAGTGAGGAAATGTGAAACCAAATGTTTATTACAACCCGAATTCCAAAAAAGTTGGGACGTTCTTTAAATTTGAATAAACTGAAAACGAAAAGACTTTCAGATCACATGAGCCGATATTTTGTTCACAACAGGACATAGATTGTTGCCTGTAACAGGCATCACATTTGAAATGTGTTCATTTAGTGGATAAAGGTGTACAATTTCCCAGTTTAAATATTTGTTATCCATGTTCTGTTGAGAATAAAATATTGGCTCATGTGATTTGAAAGTCTTTTAGTTTTCATTTTATTTAACTTTAAAGAACGTCCCAACTTTTCTGGAATTCAGGTTGTACATATTCTAATGATTCAGTGCCAGGTACCAATTAATTGTGCAATCTCCTAATATTTCAGAGCACTTGTGAAAATGTCATAACTGTAATTGAAGACTTCCAAGATTTTCTTTTTGTTTGTGGGACAAATGGAAGACGACCAAAGTGTTGGAAGGTGGTAGGTTGAATATATATATATATAATATCCAACAGCCTTTTCTTTGTGCTGTTTTAATATTCTGCATCATGCAGCTTGAGTAAGCTCATCCTCAGTGTTCCTGTTAACTGTTCTTTTTCTGTCTCATAGAATCCCAGTAAAATCAATTCCTCTAGAGCGGTTACGGAAAGCATTGATGGAAGTGGCATCTCACCGTACACATCCTCACAAAACTCTTTGTCTCTTGTAGTAGGTACGAGAAATGCATTGCTACATAAATAGTCAGACATTGTACATGCTTTAAAGGCTCTATGAAAAAATGACATGTAGAAAGGCTATGGTATTAAAGCAGCTAAGCAGCTAAATTCTAAGTATGCACATTTACCAGTAATAGAATTTGAAGTGCCCATGGCAAACTTAACAAACATGTACTGGTACTCTCTTTGCAGGGTTTGCCATTTTTACTTTCCTGTATGAAGGAAATTACTAGTTCAGTACATAAAACACACTGAGATAGGGCTTAATTATTGAACATACGGATTCAGAGGCTCATAAGTAAAATATTGGTATAAAAATATTTCCCTTTGGCCAGATATTGCATATATTGTACTATTTCCTCAGCAAACCTACATTGCCTTACAGTGCTGAATTGCACAATTTCCTAAGGTCACTTCATGGAAGGGATGCTGTAGAAGCCATTTGGTCTCATTGCCTGTGGTTTTTAATACTCTGATGTAATTGGGGGTCACACAGTATAGGTGTGAACAAACGTTCAGGTAATGGTGGTGGTGTTGCCTAATGGAGGCAAGCACACAGTTTTTTGACCGCTTTGTTTGCTGCTGTAGGCCATTCTGGGCTGACAAGCAATACTGTGTAGTGGGGAATTTCAGACTGTAGATGTATAAACACTGGATTTTTGGAGTATCATGGTGCGCATGCAAGAAATACCAACAAAGACATAGAAGATGTAAAGTCTGGCTTTTTTTTCTCACATAACCCCAGTGGCTAATTGTAAAGTGTGTCAAATTAGGTGCCTGTCTAGCAACACCTCAGGGGTTTTAAGTATAGGCTTAGCCTCTACAGATGCTTCATTTTCTCACGTGCTAAGAGTGTGCACTATTATCAGAGTAACCAGCTTTGGGCAGACATGTGCAGGTAGGAGATGGCAATAGTAGTGAAAGTTTTTAATAAAAGTCCAGAGCATAGGTACAATGACGGTGAACAAAATTCCAAAACAGGCAAAGTCCCACAAGGCACAGACAGAACATCAAGCCAGAGCAAAACATAGGAAACCAGGAAAACCAGAACTGAGTCCAAAAATCAGAAAATTCAAGAAGGCGTGACAATAGCTCACAAAAGAAACACTTTGCAAATTAGAGTGCCTGTATAATAGAGGCTGTAACAGACCCCAAGGCTAGAACTGAGACTATAGAGACCTTAACAAGCTCTGACTGTGACTGGAACAGGAGTGGACTCTGGGTCTGTGACTGTGACTGAAAAAGGAGCAGACTCTGGGTCCTGTGACAGGAACTGGAGCTGGCCCTGTGACAGGAACTGGAGCTGGCCCTGAGACAGGAACTGGAGCTGGCTCTGAGTCTAGCAGGCATTGATATGGCAGCAGGCTCTGTGACTGATGCAGGCTCTGGAGCAGTGACCAGGGGCTTCTGTGGCTTGAGCAAGCTTAAACACTTGAGCAGACTTGAACTTGGACTCAAGCTTGGACAAGGACATGGACTCCAGCTTGGACACCGACTTGGACTCAAGTTTGGATTCAGGCATAAACTTGGACTTGGTTGCTGGCTTGGACACTGTCACAACATTGTCCTCCAAGCCAGGAGTGTGCTTTAGAGTGAAAGCCTCCCCTCTAACATTGGAGGGGGCTCTGGAGTGGGTGCCCTCTTGGCCACTGGAGGGAGCTCTGAAATGCAGACTGTCTGCTCAACCTACAACAGTAGCTCTGTGGCGCAGGCTGTCTTCTCAGCTTCGTCCTGCTGGGGGACCTCTGGAAAGCAGGCTGTCATTTCAGCTTGCTGCAGTAGCTCTGTAGTGCAAGCTACCTTCTCGACCTGTCAGGGGAAACTGTGGGATGCAGACTGTCTTCTCAGCCTGCCGTAGAAGCTCTGGAGCACCCTTGTCACTGCAGGTCATGCGGTCACCCTGCTGGAGCAGCTGCTTCTTGCTGTCAAGCCCCCCCAATCAAAGTCCTTGGGATTGTTGATGCATGGGTGTTCCATATTTATGAGCTGCTTAGTCCACTTAGTCCTCTGAGTCGATAGATCATGTACCTCACCCAGATGTTATCTGCAGGTTTTGGTTCTACCAGCCTGATGTAAAAGAACCTGCATTGTAGGAAGATCCCACTGGGAATCTGGGTGGCAATTCCCTTCCATCATAGGGCACTAGGGGATTGGATCCCACCATTGGAAGAGAGCAGTTGGCATTGTGTTCATGGATCCATTCTTCTGTGATTCCACTGTGTCCTTGTTAAGGCAAACAATTCTATCAGAATAACATGGTTTAGAAACCAGAACTAAGTCCAAAAACAGAAAATCAAACACAGGAAATTCAAGAAGGCTTCGCAATAGCACACATGAGGGCAAATGTAATGCTTCGCAAATTCGAGTGTGCACGAGCGAGTCTGTATATAGCACATGCTATCAGTCCTGATGTAAAACACCCGCACGTCATTAAGCTTTCACATATGTGAGAGCAGCGAGAAGGTCCTGGGTTCGAGCCCTGGGTTCGGCACAGGTGCCTTTCTGTGCGGAGTCTGCATGTTCTCCCCGTGTTCACGTGGGTTTCCTCTGGGTACTCCGGTTTCCTACCACAGTCCAAAGACATGCACAGTGGGGATTAGGCTAATTGGTGACTCTAGATTGGCCGTAGGTGTGAATGTGAGTTTGAGTGGTTGTCTGTCTCTGTGTTTCGCCCTGCGGTGGATTGGCGACCCACCCAGGGTGTGTCCCGCCTCTCGCTCGATGTCAGCTGGATTAAGTGGCAGAAGACGAACAAACGAATATGTGAGAGCACGATGGATTCTGGGATGTGAAGTTGCTGCTTCAACCTGGAAGCATATTTGGTATCTTTGAGCACGGCAGAGATGATCAGGGATGCACTGTGTGAAGCCTATGAAGGCTGAATACATGACAGATATGACAGAAATATCATAATCACAGTACTTGAAGACATTTTTACAATGCACAATATCTATTATATCTAGATTTCCTTAAAAAAATAAGTAAATAAGTAAAACAGTAGTATTACATTTTTAAAAAGCATGTGAATCCTGGTGATGCCATAGCCATCTGTGGCAGGAAGCTAGAGAGAGCAAAATTGGCCTGTGCTCTCAGAGAGGAAGGGGTGGCATAATCTCTTGCCAGTCACTCATAATGACACCAGTAAATCAGTTGCATCTCTGAGCTCATGCATACATAAGGGGGCAGATTGTGCAGTCCTCTGGCTTCATGTGCCTCTGTGGTTGCCTTCACCCTCCTTGGTTGGTAGATGTGTGACAAGGATGAACTCTCTGATGGATGGGCATTGGATATGACTAAATTAGGGAGAAAATTAAGGGGGCTTGGCTGTGAAAATAAGGAGCAACACAGTGGTACAGTGGTTGGCGTTGTTGCCTCACAGCAAGAAGATTCTGGGTTTGAGCCGACTGGCTGACGGGCTTGTCTATGTGGAGTTTGTGTGTTCTCCCTGTGCTTGTGTGGACCTCTGGACACTCTGGTTTCCTATCACAATCTAGAGACATATAGTTAAGGCCAACTGGTTATTCTAAATTGCTCAAAAGTGAGAATGGTTGTTTGTTTTTGGTTTTAGCCATGAGATAGATTGGCAACCTGCACAGTGTGCCTGATGTCAGCTCGGATTGGCTCCAGGTCCCCTGAAATGCTAATTGATACGTGGTTTTTTTTACCCCTCCTCTAGATGGAGACCTTTATGCCGCAGCTCCCCTTTACTTGGATGGAACTTCACTACAGTTCCGGAGGCAAGCTGGCTACCAAAACAAATTATGGATGCATGATTCATGGATTACAGGTAGATAAAAGAAATTGCACACATACCCCTGCACATACATAAATGTTGTATATTAAATGTCAAAGCTAAGGGTGAATTCACTGCATTGGTATTGTGCCAAAATATACTACATTTTATCATTTAATGTTTTTATAAATCCCTGCTCTATTTAATTAAAACTGATTATTTGTGATCATTTTTATGCATACAATTTACTCTAAATGGATTTGCTATAATTATTCCTCTCTTGACCTATTCCCTTCCAGAACCAACATTTATCTCAGCTTTTGTGGCCAGAAGACACGAGGATCAAATGAATGAGAAAATTTATGTTCTCTTTCAAGAGAAAACCTCAGATAGCAGTCCAGAAGCTGACCCCTGGATCTCTAGAGTGGCTCGGTTGTGCAAGGTGTGGTATTATAATATTTGTACAGTATTCTGTATATAACCATTTAATATGAAACACACTTAAATGGGGAGGGGGGGGGGCACACAATACGTATTCCAAGTTACTTAGTGTTGGAAGACAGTGAAATAAGTTTTTTTTCCCCCCACCATCCCATATAGTAATATCTACTTTCAGGATCCTCATTTTATTAGTATTTTCCTGGAATTGAGCATTCATGTGAAACTGTACAGGGGACAAAGCACTGATTTAGCATTATTTAATACTGTTAGATATTTTTCCTGGTGTTCAACTTGAGCTTGGTTTGTAATCTAAGAATATTGAACTGCAGTTCATTTTGGAACCGTAGCAAGTAGATTCTTTTTTTTAATGCTTGGCATCTAATTGTAGATCGACAAAGGAGGACCTAAGAGATTTTTACAAAACATTTGGACATCTTTCCTGAAAGCACGTCTTGTGTGTGCGATTCCTGGACAGTCACTATACTTTAATTTTCTTCAAGACATCTTTGTGCTACATTCTGATGACTGGAGGGACTCTATGGTCTATGCTCTTTTCTCAAGCAGCTGGTAAACATCCTCCTCTGTCTCTCTATTGTTTAGCCATCAGGAATCCTGCTGTATTTGCTTATAGCTTAGTCAGTAAACATCCTCCTCTCTCAGTAGAGGTGAACTATAGGCTTTATTCATGTAAAGAATAATATCTGTTCAACAATTTCTATTCTATATAAAATATAAAGTCAAAGTTTATATTAACAAAGTCTTGTTGTTCGAAATATAAGAATGCTCTACAGTGAATTCTCATTTTTATGCATCTCCTGTTTGTATTAACATGCCTGTTTACCCATGGCACAGGAATGCCACAGCTGTTTGCATATACTCCTTAGCTGAGCTTGATGACATTTTTGAGAATTCCAACTTCAAAGGATACAAAGAAAACATTCCCGAGCCAAGGCCAGGAACTGTAAGAACTTTTGTATTTTTGTCTCATTTTATTTGAGGCCATATTCAGTTAGGTTTATACTGTTATCTGTCCATTGCAACTGTAATCAAGGTAATCAAGGATGCAGCTCAAGTGTGCTCACGGACATTTCATGGTTCATTTGACTTGGGATGGAACCTTTAACATGACTTAAAAAGCACATTTGGCTGTGAATGTTTCCTTATATGCCAAATCATGCCCAAAACGCACTATTTCCTTCAGTGGAAGAGTTTGTGTGTCACCATCTAGGGTTTCCAGTTGTCATTTTGTTGCCACTTTATCCTACCCTGTAAGTGGCTATATTAAGTAGTGATAAGTATTTTTAATAATGCTAATTATGGCTGGTGTTATTAGTTCTTAGCAGTCCTCAATCCTAAATTAAATTAGGAAATGGTCCAGTTAATATATTCCACCAAAATGGTTTATTTTTGTTCTAACAATTTCCTCAATGTCTTAATCCTTTGACCTAAAATCATCTCAACAAACAGGAAATGTACATGTTTTCCAAGACACTTCTGCTTAGTATTTCTAAAGTCTTTTTACATTTTTGGCCCATTTCTATATTTTGCTTTCCAGTGCATCCAAAACAGCTTAGGAGAATCCAGAAAACATAGCCCGTATTTCTCAGTTTTGGAAGAGTTTCATAACTAATTGTGACTGTCTTGTATTTCCCAGTGTGTGAGTGACAGTAGGGATCTGCCCATTCCTACTATGCATGTTGTTAGAAACCATCCAGAGATGACTGACTGGGTCCAGCCCATACAGAAGCATGCTCCTTTCTACACCAGCAGTATCAATTTCACTAAAATCGCAGTGGACAGAGTGCAGGCCTCAGATGAAAAAGTATACAACGTGTTGCTACTTGCCACAGGTATGCACTAATACGTTATACTGAATTATTTTGGGTTAACACAGTATTTTGTTTATCTCTACAAGTTAACTTGCGTAACAAAGGGCTCACTAAGCTTGTGTAAGAGTCTATTTACAGGAAGTTTAACAGGTGTGGCTGAGTCAAAATAAACAAGGTCAGCAACAGGAAAGATTTGAAAAGGGAGTCAAATCCAATGCACAGTCCAATTCAGAATCAGCCAACAAGGTCAAGGCCAGAAATTAAAGGCAGCACTGAAAATGAAAGCAAAAGCAAAGGCTGAGACAAAATAAACAAGGCAGTGTTTATTTTGAAGGCTTGTGACAATTATTGAAAAGAAGGGTAGCTGGCTATATTGGTCACTGATTTTTTTTTTTTTTTTACATGTCAGAAATGTAAATTTTGAGTTTTTATTATTCTCAATTTAAAAGATGAAAATAAACAAGTGAGATTGGGAAAATGTTTGTTTTTCATTTAGTTGCATAATAATTCTGCACACTAATAGCTGCCTAATAATTGTGAACACAGTGTATATTCTCTTAAAGACAAAACCTCACTTTTACTTTCTTAAACATTCAGGTTTAGGTTCGTTAACATTTTGGATTGACCGAGAGCACTGTAGTTGTTCAATAATAA
Source organism: Chrysichthys thysi (assembly GCA_030068315.1). Classification (NCBI taxonomy): domain Eukaryota; kingdom Metazoa; phylum Chordata; class Actinopteri; order Siluriformes; family Claroteidae; genus Chrysichthys; species Chrysichthys thysi. Next base: position 10,281,163 of record JAQLOM010000012.1, on the reverse strand, counting down.
AATGAATCCTCAAAAATACAACTTGCCTAATAATTGTGCACACAGTGTAGATTATCCCAGTTAAATAGTTTGCAAAGTCTGATTCTTCACTTGTTTATTATTTCATTGTTTACTGGACTGCTCTCTGTCTTGTAGAATGTTTTTATCTGACTCAGGTGCTATGATGCATTATTTAGTGAGATTGAACAATTGATTATTTTTAAGCACATTGATTCTATGCTTGTCATATGAAACGTACTATACAAATAAATTGACTTGACGACTTGGATCTCTGAGGCTTCTCTCATTAACAAGTAAAGTTGTGGGTTGAATGACTGCAACAGTTTTCCGCTTTCTAATGTACTTCAGATGTCATTGTGTCCTACAGCTGTGCGTAATGACTTCAGCATGCAGTTTACAAGATGCGAGTTAACAGACATGAACTGTCATTACATCTTTGCTTGATTTGCCTCTTGGATCCACTGCACAACTGAAAAAAATGTTTCTGGACTCCAGAAACATACTGAGTGGTTAGCTGCATCTCAGATTGTCCCTTTAATCATCCGGTGCTTCTTTATGTGTGTAATCTGCAGATACTGGAACGATTCATAAAATACTGGAGCATGATTCCAACGCCTTTATAATTTCTGAGACAAGTCTTTGCAATGTCTCTGCTCCTGTACTGTCTATGAAACTACATTATGAAAAGGTACGGCCTGGATCTGCTCTAAATTTTGGTTTGTTCTTAGAATTCTTGTTCTCTAGAATTCTTAAAATTCTCTTGTCTGTGAATTTATGGATGCAGTCTGTATGTCGCACATGTTCAATCACACAATGTTGTATACCCTCTTGTTGTTGACATTGTACTTCCTCAGAGAAAGTTGTTCGTTGGATATCCTGAGCAAATGTCTGTCTTAGACCTGCAGAGGTGCCAGGACTATAACACGTCCTGTGAAGACTGTGTCCTTGCGAGGGACCCATACTGTGCTTGGACTGAAAATGGATGTACCTCACAAATTAAGTATGTTTTTAGAAATTTCATGAAGTTTGCATGTTTGATATCCTGTGAAGTTAAATTTGTGTGCTCAAAAATTGTAAACAAACTAAATAAGCCAATGAGCTAAACAGTAGTCTGTTGTAATTTAATTTCAGAGGGGGAATTCAAAATATTGCCACTGGTGAGCCACATATATGTTTCAATAATTCAGGTAAGATTTTGCTTTAATTGCTCTGATTCCACCCTCCTTTTTTCTAGGGTGGGTCTTGTTTCAGTTACTTGGTGCTAAAATCATTCAAATCACATTTTTCTTACACAGCATCAAAAAGACTCGAACAGGACGTACCATCTTCATTTCCAACCTATCCAATAGTGCGCACTGTGCCCAAGGGTTATCCTTTCTACCTTTCCTGCCCTATTAGCTCCCACCATGCCACCTACAGCTGGGAGCACAGAGGTGAAAGCAAACCATGCCAGAGGACTCAGGCTGACTGCCTCTATCTAATACCAGCTGTCAGTGCACATGACTATGGAACGTACAACTGTGTGTCAAAGGAGAGCAACTACAAGCAAATGGTTAAAGTATATCAACTGCATGGTCCCTCTGAGCCACAAAGTTCAAACAGAGCGTTCAAACTCACAGCTCTGAAAGAATGGATGTTGACTGTGTTCACTGCACTTCTTATCAGCACACAGTAATCTGTCTAAAGATCAATATGTCTGCTTCTCTCCTTAAGTGTTTTCCCCTCTTTGTCCATTTTGGCAACAGAAAGGTTGCCAGGGAAAGCAAGAGGGTGTGTATGAAATGCATGTAAAAAAAGAAACCAGACAAGTGGGTATGATGGCTCAGGGTAAAATCATTCTCATGTGCTTCCTTCCATGACAGCTGGAACATCATCCAGGATTAAGCCATCAAGCCATGCTCAAATATGAGCAATGGAATACAGTGAGCTCACAACTGGGTGTGGAGCTCATAGCATAGTGAGCTATATTTAGTTATTATACTACATAATATGGGCGGCACGGTGGCTGAGTGGTTAGCACTGTCGCCTCACAGCGAGACGGTCCTGGCTTCGAGCCCTGGGTTCGGCACGGGTGCCTTTCTGTGTGGAGTTTGCATGTTCTCCCCGTGTTCGCGTGGGTTTCCTC
>JAQLOM010000012.1:10251891-10266454 GCA_030068315.1 Chrysichthys thysi | reverse complement strand
TGTGTGTGTGTGTGTGTGTGTGTGTGTGTGTGTGTGTGTGTGTGTGTGTGTGTGTGTGTGTGTAAGAGAATGAGAAATAGACAGAGAGACATACAGAAAGAGAGATGCACTAATGTGAAAGAATAAACCTCTGTATAAGGTTAACCATTATGTTCACTTTAGACATACCTGTGTAGGACCATGGACCTCATAAACATGACCAAATTAACCAAGCAGGTCAGGGTTACTGCTGAGACATAGCACACTGAAACAAAAAAAGCACACACACACAGACCACACTCAGCACTTTTCACTGCTGGCTGATTAGCAAGTACGATCTGTTATGGTCCATCAGTCTGCTCTGCTGACTCCATCACTATTCCCCAACTGTAATTTGTGTATGTGGGCTCATGTATATTTTTGTGCACATAGTATAGATTTGCACAGGTGTATATAAGAAAAGAGATTGACACTGGATCTATACACACAGCAGTGGATCCATTACAGGCCTTTGGGCAATATTTCTTGCAGTTGGCAGTACGCTTAATGTAATTAGACTGCAGGCAGTTGCCTCTACTGAGCACAGAAGCCTCTGAGTGAATGGGACTGAATCCTGAATGACTGGTCTGTTACACTGGGGAGTTGACATACTCAAATACCAAATACCAAGTATCAGAAATGAAAAAAAAAAAAAAAAAAAAAAAGAATTTTGCAACTTGCAACGGCAAGGAACTGGTGAAATTTTACACAACAGTTTGGATTTTACAGCTTGAATATTCTGCATGCAAAACCAGTCCACTGAATGCTGTTTATTTTGCTTTCATAAAAAATTCTGAATGATTCTTAACTCACCTTCAACACACCACATGTAGTACATTACTATCTTAACCACCTCTTTTCGATCATCTGATAGAATAATGTTAAAACCAGCCAGGAGATAAGCAATGTCTTCGTTCACTCCTTTTCGGACAATCTGGAGGGTGGGCACTACTCCAATGACCAGCAAGAGGGCCATCTGATAGAATATGGGCAAGCAGCATATAATTAGGCATGTAGTAATCCCAAAGTGAACAATTAAAACAGCTTTACTAGGGAGTTACAAAGATACACACCTGATAAAGAGCAATAGATGCCACAACCAGAGAAATGGCTAACTTCAGAGGGAACCTAAAAACTGGAAGAAGAAAAAATCATGAAATTAGCAGACATAGGAAAGCAGATATTACAACCTAACACTAGCATACATACAATGCTAGTGGTAGTTACCCTCTTTAGGCATGTATATGTAAGACTTAAGTGCGTAAGAGATTCTTTCAGCCAGCTTAGGTTTAGAGCTGCTTGAACTGAAAAAGAAGAAATAGAAATAAGAATGCAATTATTTAGGCTTGCCATAAAATACACGCTTTCATTACATATAAGCTATATTCAGACAGTAAGACTGCTCATCTATTTTACAATTTTCCGTTCCTTCTTTTGTTTTGGTTATATTATCTTGTTAATATGTGTACACAGAACGCCAATCTTCATGCTCAAAAGGACATTGCTTTATCGGAAATGAACTGCCATGATACCAGAAATCCTGACATTAAGTTTGGTTGTATAATCTGAGTTCTGGTGTGGTTATTCAGACTGAATCCACACTGCCATACTGTATATCAGATTTCACATATTCAGATATGAAAATGACTTCAATCTGATTCAAACAGATCAGATAAACAGACTTTTTGGGCACTTTCAAGTTGCATTGTGAATGTAATCTTCTGTATCTGCTGTATCTCAGTAAAGATGTTCCATTTGTATTAATTTTTTTTATAGAAAACATCTGATCAAAACTCAGTAAGTCAGGTTCCTTCATCATATTTACATATCATTTGTGAGAAAGTTTATAGTTTACAAGTTGGTTAACAGAAAGATTGCACACCCCACACGATCTAACCTGGCTTTAGATGGTTTCTTCTTTCTGAGGATATTCTTTACATAGTCTGTGTAGTAGCTGCTCTTTAGGTCCTGTGAGACAACATTAAAGTAAATGGAAATCAGCTAATTTAGCACATGCATTTTCATGACAATTGGTTGACATGGTGCCATGTGTAATCCAAAGATTTCTAAACAAATATGGTCATGAGTTGTAATTTAAAAAGCAATTCAGAGAAGATCCTTGCACTCAGTTGCATCCAACTCCTACATTTTTAGCCAATAATAGTAGTATAAAGTATAGCCAAATAAGAGCACCATTGTTCCACCTCTGTGGGAAAATAACACAATGCCTGTACAATCTCTGATGCCACAGACTAGTACCCAATCCCAGAAAGCTGCTTATTACGATTAGGCACTGGAATGACATTCTGGTGATTACACACATTTTTACACTTTGCATTGTGTTTGATAATTAAGCTTTATTATTCATGATTTAAAACTTTCTCACGTGTGCATGGGGCGGTGAAAGCCACAGATTTTACACACTTACTTGTTCTAGACAGCTTAAATGCCACCGTGACAAATTCCAGGCCTCAAATATGCATGACAAGTTTATTAATCTCACAAAAACACTCAGTCTGGTGCCAGCCTATTTACACATCAGTGGCACTGCACACACTCACCTCAAAGGGATCGCTTTTCTCTGTTCCTTTAAAGCCCTTGAACAGGAGAAGAGGATACTGGAAACTGAGAAATGCCAAACAGGCAATCTCTGGCAGGCTGCTCAACAGGGAATGGTACTTGTATATCTGCAGAAGACAAGTAGTAGAAATCATATCCACAAATGTACTACTATTTTATACCTTGGGCTAAGAATAGAGTGAGTTTCTTAAATGCATTGTCATTTGTATGAAGTACATTAAAATGAAACATTTGTCAAGAGGACAATAAACAACAGAGTAAAGAAATAATATCTTTTCTGTTACACTACAGGAAGGATGTCTGAACCTGACACTATTCAGATCGACCAAAAATTGTTGAGTTTGTAAAAGATGAGTTGCAAAAGAGATCTGAGCACAAATCCAACCATAATGAACTTCCAGCTAATTTGAGATTCACTAGATGTTGTCAGATGAACATCTTGCATAATGTAGTCAAGTTAATAATATCAATCCAACCAATAATGATGCCAATACAAACTGAGAGGACCAACCTGGGGTGTTTTGGGGCAGTCAATTTTATGCCAGATGAGGATGCCAAAATGAGTCCATGACAACAGGCTTCCCAGCACATAGCCGACCGTGATGTGGAGGGTGCCACAGGCCAGCAAGGGGTAGTACAAGGCAGGGTAGTAGAAGAGAGCAAGGATCAGCCAATATTCTGAGAAAATAATTAATAAATAACAAACATTTGTTTAATGGTTTCTCACAAAAAAAAAATGTTGGTACATTTGTCATCTTTGATATAAGTTACACTATTAGTTAAACATAGCTATTGGTAACATAGATGATAAACCCAGGATTGTGTTCAGTAACATAACTCTGAGTAGCGGTGCAATAGTTCAAAGTCAGGTAAGGAGCTATTATTCATCCTCTTGTGTGAATAGAGCCTGTTTTTGGACAGAGGCCATTTTGTGAATAAGTCAAGTTCATTTGATAGTTCCTGGGCAAGAATGACTCACTTTGCCTCTGGTTCATATCTTTCTTTGTCGGTTACGTTTCCCAACTACCTTGGTGGTCTCAAACATTAATAAAATGCTCACCTAAACTGTGACGTTTTCCAATCCCATAAACATTACATTGCACTATTATCAAAATATGAAGAAACCCGACAGCTACTTTGTTGCACATAGAAGAATCCTCCTACCTTTGTTTTGTGTGTCCTTGGTAAAGGGAAGTGGGTTTGGGGATAGAACCAGTCCAAAAAGCCTGCAGAAAAGGACCCCAAACACAGCCACGGACAAGGCTTTGTGCCGTGTATGGTCTAAAAAATTCACGGGGCTTGAAAAAGAAACTAAATAGTAAGTCACACATACAATAATATAGAAATGGTCATGTTAGCATGAAGTAGAAGCATGAAGGTGATTACCTGAGTAAAGCTGGAACTCCTTTTAGACTGTCTACAACTTTCTGGCGTCTCGCCAATACCACCAGGATCAGCATGACCACAAACTTCACACATAGAGAGAAGAGGAAAATTTTTGAGCAAACTACCGCTGCCAAAACCCAAGCACAATCCACTATTTGAACCCAATGCTCTTTGCTTCCCAGTTCAAATTAAAATAAGAGACTCTCATTAGAGGGAAAGGAAACAATCTCTTCTTCAAAATAAGGTCATGTGATGTGGCCCTGTCCTCCATTTATCAAGTTCAGTGAACGGAGGACTGGGATCAGTGACCTGCTATGACCTATCATGGCTTTACAACTATTCAGGGCCTCAAAAGCATGCTGGGGGTTGGCCTGACCCTACCACATGGGCTATCACATTTATAAAAATCAAATCTGCTAGAATGATGGCCAGGACCTCAGTGGGAAGCCTAGGAGCTATGCATTATTAGTGATAACCACTTCTAATCTTATTAGAGTTTACAGGTCTTGCCCACCCACACAACAACATGCTAAATATTTAATATTATAATATAATAATATTATAATATAACAAGGTTTAATTTATAGAAGAAAGACATCAAACACAAGCATGAGGAGGGTGTATTTAAATAACATTTTGTAGATGAGTGAATCAGAGAGTTTATCTTAGCGAGACTCACGGATATGACTATGATGCATATGTGGTAGAGACGTTCATCAGCTTTTGGGTCACATGGTGGGATAACTCTGGAAATTTCACAAAACAGAGTGTTTACCATAAGCTGCCATTAGCCAAGCTGCTTAGGCAGACCAGTGGTGAGTAAACCTCCCTTTTCTTTTAGAAAACTCAAAGCTCAACTGTTCAACCACTCTATATCTAAATTGTTCAGTTAACTGATATACAAGGCAACTGAGGTCAAACTAGATCTTACTGTCCCCTATTGATGAACAAAGATGAACAAAGACTTAATTCAACCAAAATCAAGACAAAAGCTACTATGTGCAAATACTCAAGTCTATTATTAGAGCAATTGTATTATGAATATTCAAGATGAAATTAATGTACAACAGCCATTGAATAAACTACGAATATTGAGAGTGTTCTATTGAGAACGCAAACCATACAGTATATTCCTTTACATGGTAGCAGGAAGTTAGGTGATGGGTCTGATACTGAAATGCAAATGGCAGTAGCAGTAAGTCTTAAATGTTTTCCCACAGGATTCACCACGTTGTTTAGTATACTGCTGTAACTGAGAGTACAGTAAAGAGTACTAAAGTAATAAAGGCTGTAGATAAAGTAAATCAAACAGGAAAAGACTTTTTATTGAATTAGTTCTCTCCATTATGACTTACAAATTTGTAATTATAAACTTTCAAGTGCATTTAGTGTGATATATCCATGATCAGTTTAAATCCCTTCTATGTATTAATGAAATGTACACAGAGAAAGAGTTTTTTATACAACAGCAACAACAACAACAAAACCTTACAGGAAAAAACCTTTCACTGGTAAGTAGAGTACATGAAAAGGCATTACTTACTCTGCAGGAGGTTTGGTGGGTACAGCATTATCATACAAATCTGGATAATCATAGTAGTCTTCCTTTGCAGATTCTGCACTCATTATCCTGTTTTAAGGACCAAAAACAGACATATTTTTATATCAAAGAAATCCAGTAATTCAGGCAGAGTGAAATTCTCTTCTCTCTTCCCTCTTCCTCATCGGACACACAGGACACCTTTCTCCTGTTCACTTACCCTGTGAAAGGAAGAAAAAAAAAACCTCCCTTCAAAGTTTGCTATTGTGAAGTCCTGTGTTCCCTGTGGTCTCTCCCTTCTTCACTTTATGTATTTCTCTGTTCAGGTGCGCCAATCCTGCTCTAGCAGAGAGCTGTGAAAAATAGTGTAAGCAGGCCTCTGTTTTCAGGTTTAGATCACCACCATTTTGGAAGACTGACGCAAAGCAACCAAAGATAAAGAAAGAAGAGAAATAACGAAAATATGAAAATAAAGAGAACAACAATGCAAATAAGGGGCAGCCAGTCTATTCTGCCACCTGTGGCTTACTGAGATTAGGTGACCTTCCTGGGGCGGGCTGTTGTCTGAGAGGCCAGCATGAAAAGTATCTGAAGCACAGGAATTTTATAAAACACTGAGCTGTAGGTCTGTGGGTTGGCTATGGCTGAGGAGGTGTGGTACATTCATTCATTTCCATTTTCCATTGAGATAACATGGAAATACCTGTGAGTCAAGCTGTCTTGCTGTGAAGATTACTAACGATGAGCCAGAACAATGTACTGAAAGGCAATAGTATTATGTGAGTCCAACTGGGCTCCAATGCCCTCTGAAAAAAAATGAATTCAATACTCGAGGTGTTCGTTTACCACTGGGGATTTTACTATGTATTTTCTCACCGTAACATTTTTATTACTTTTACTACTTACATTACAGTAGTGTTAGTGATATCATTGGTGGATACAGTAGATGGTAAATACTTTTAGGAATACTAGTTTTGACTTAAAAGATGAAAGCCCATCAGACGAAGATGAAAAAGAAGAAGGGATGGCAATTTTAGCAGAAGCACCTTTGAAAGGAATACAAATCAGTATGAGCTAGCTAGTCAGCTAGCCGATGTAGTACAAAGAGAGTGTGGCTTCTTTGGGATCTAGTTTCACAAACAGAGCAAAGATTGACAGAACCTTTGGTGATATTGTGTCCGAAATGTCACTTACTCAATATTAATTTCTTGTTTATACGACTGTTGTACAAAAGCAATATCACACTGAGGTCATGCTGTCGTACTGAATGTCAGCAAAGCTGTGAGTAGCTGCAGCACATGGCCTCCAGCCTCATGCCTGGGACCAAATCACAGTCGTGATGATATTTAGCACAACAGCATTACCTCTCATGTGACACTGGTTAAATATTCCGGTACTTTAAAGTACCACTGAACTCACAAATAGGATATTTAAATGAGGTTCTCCCCTTAGTTAGCTGATTATGATTATCTAGATTGGTATATGGACCAAATTTATTAACACAGTGCAAGAGTCACTTTTTTCTTTTTGCTTAGGTCACTTTCATAGTAGTATCTATTAATTATTAATTAAAGGATTACCTGGTGCCTGGAAACTTTTAGCCAGGCAATCTAGCTCTAGTTAGCTACCTATATTAATTAGTTCATGTTAGTACAAAATAATATATTTTTCTGTATGTTGTGACAGAATTGGATACTCTTATATTATTTACTGAGAATGTGACAAAGTGAAAGTTTGATATTGAAATCCAACTTGTATCTCTAAAACCATAAGCTAGATCACTAACTGACTAATCATCTATCTGTTTTGCATCTGGATTGCAGACATGGGGATGTTCCAGATGGAATATATACAAAATGATGCAATCTTTGTTGAAGATAAAGTATAAAAGTCATGGCCATGCCACTCCTTTCTTTGGGGTTAAATAACAAACGAATTATTATTCCACATAAATTATTATACTTTCAATGGTAAGTACACACACACATGATTTAAGATTACACTATAGTAGTAATGATAGCATTACATGCAAGAAAATGATTTCAGTACAGGCAGATGATTTGTCACAAACATTGAAACTGTTTGCACTTCGGCTACTGTACCTGGAGATCCAGACAGTTGAACGTTATTAATTATAAAATAAATAATTATAATCTGCTTAACCTAGATCATTTAATAGCATTGGATTATTGCACCAGAAGTGTCTACTCCACCAACTGTGCTAGGTATCAGGAGAATAGTTTTGGGATTATACATCTTAAGATGCACAAAACTTTCACTATATCTGAAATTAGAAATGCCTTTTCTGCCCCCACATCAGCACAGAGGCAGAGCCACGTGAGTGGACTGAAAACAGGATGAGGTGTAAAGGTTACATCTCCCTCACACACAGCACTTCATCTCCAATTACACACATTTAATTAGCTGAACAACGCCAAGATTCTGTCTAAATTCTATTTTGTGCATTTGACAGTAAACAGAAGTGTTGTGCCAAAGAGCTGGAAACACAACAAAGCTCTGTTGCAGGTCTCCCTCCCTCTCTGTTCTCTTCTAGCTGTCGTTGTATATGTGTTGGCATCAGTGAAGTTTTGTAATCTGAGTCACAGCGTCAGGGTTGGTTTGCTGCTCTCATTATGCAGGGATTACAGTCAAAGAGAATTAAAGAAAATTTAAAAACCATTGCTAAAACTCCTGAGGGGAACTAAAAACCTCACAAATCAGTTTCATCCTTCTGTGAAAAAAAAGAGGCAGGACAAACAGAGGCTACTGAACAAAGAATGCTTTGAAGACTTACATCACCAAGGTGGTGGTGGAACCGGGCCAGAGAGTTTGTTTGGTCCAGGCTGAGAAATAGCTGGTGCTTGGTTTTGGTCTGGGAACAGAAAATGTCTTTCATAAATCAAGAAACAAAAACAGATATACTCTTCTTCAGGTCCAGTGAAAACATTTTTTTTCTATTGCGCTAGAAACAGAAAAATTCCAACAAGCATTAATTATAAAATGACTCACTTTTTTGTTTTAGCAAAATAAATTCAACATGCTATATTTTGTGGTAAATGCAACCATCACTCTTATATGTTAAATCCCTAAAGCTACTGTGTACCAAAAAGAAATTTCACTATTAAACCATGTTCAGTGCATCCTGGTTCATCACTGTAGCTTTTAAGGCTGGGTTCAGCTTTCATGTGACCTTCTCTGGCATGGTTTACTAGAAAAGGGGGTCTGTAAATGGCCAAAACCCACTATATGACCGAATTTAATTAAAGACACAGCAGCAAGGACGTAGAACAAGATGGACGTTCTCTTCAGTGATTTCATATCCGCCATCATCACTCATGGTCTCTTGGGAGCACTAACATCAGCCAGTTAAAGGAAAAATAGTCTTGATGGTGCTAACCTGGCTATGCCAATAACAGACTGAGATGTTTAATGTTGGGGGAAAAAACAGCCATTAGTCACTGACAGAGCATGTGACATCTTAATCTCCTGTCCTCACCAGCCTTATGACAATAATGATAAAAAATCTTTTTAAAGGACATACAACTGTTCTTGATATTTAGAATTTATGACTAAAGATCATCATAAACTATGCAAATTTAATAGCAATTTTAAGCTATCTATATATTTTTTACTCATTCCATAAGTGATGCTAAAGTCTTATATAGGAGCAGCTGTGTTCTTATACATAGGGAAAAAGCCTTTTAAGAAGCCATCTGTTACTGGCAAGGCCTGAAGAGCATAACACCCCAGCTTGTATTACAAATTTTCTTAGGCCAACATTACACTGTCCACTAGGACTGATTATCTAGGGTTGCCAGATCGGAGGAACTGAACTATTTTAATCCCTTTCTTCAAGGTGATTTTTTTTGTCTGAAGATTAAGGATTGATAAATGTGAGGTTGAGGTCAGGGTTCTGTGCAGACCATTCAGGTTTTTCCACACCATCCTTGGAAAACCTTTACAGACCTTGCTTTGTGTACAGGGATACTGTCATACTGAAACAGGTTTGGCCTAGGCCCTAAAGTACCAGGAAGGGGGAAGCCTTAATGTTACAGTATACAAAGATATCCTGTATTGTGCTTCCAACATATTGTGGTTACCACAAGTTTGGGGAAGACCCACGTGTCTCTGTGATGGTTAAGTGTCCACATTTTTTGCCATATAGTGCATTTGGCAGTGGTTATGGGTAAATTTGGTAATTAGCACCTGAAGTCATGTAGTGGAAATAAGGTTACTTATGAGACCTTGCTTGGGCTGTATCAGGCTACCCGTTCTGTGAATCAGCAAACTTAGTATGCTGAGGTTGTTGTGCCGTGGATTTGGGATGACGACTGTGGCAGGATGATGATGAGCTATGGTAAAAGTGGCAGCACAATGGTGCAATGGATAGTGGCATCCAATCAGGTGGTCTATTCCCTACAGATGTCCAGTTTTCCCAGAATAAGCTCTGGAATGAAGGAATGATGACTGCACAGCAAATGCAAAAAGGTTTTCAACAAAGGCACTTATGATTTTGCAGAAAAAGTTAAAATTTGGGAAAGTTGAAGTTTGAGTTTTGTAAATGGACTGGTTATATTCACCAGCAGTTAGTTCTGAACCACAGTTTATTTTTTTCTGTGAAGCTGCTTTATAGCAGTGTCCATTATTAAAAATGCTATACAAATACAGTTGAATTGAATTAAATTGAACAATCATGCAATCTGGCAACCATGCTAGCTCTGCTCCTGTTGGACTGCATTGAGAGTTTGGCTTTGTTGACTTTAGTAATGAAATGCCTTCTACTCAGTGACTTATCCATCACATTATGTACTGTGCTGTAATATACACACTAAACTGATTACATATGGATGATGTAGCATGATATTGTGATACTCTCCCAAAACTGTGCTAGCTGGTAGGCAGTCCCCCCCCCCCCTTTGAGATATGAAATTCCTTTGGTTTGGAAAACAAACATTTCTTAGTCAAACTTTTCATATGTTTTGAAATTGTCTGTACACCATTTCTATTCTGGCAACCCTGCTTGAGGAGGAATCACAATGACTGAATGCAAGTGCAAACATATTCTCGAAGCACTGATCTAAAGTAAATAAATCCATTTAAAAATTACAGGCTAATGAATCATTAATAATGACTCTCACTGTATCTCACACAGCATCAGTGAAAAGTTGTGTAAATAGCATGGACCCATATTTTGTTTTCCATGCTTCTTTTCACTTTATGTGTATTTTCGTGAAGAAGTAAAATTTTAGAAGCATGAGGTTTTTTAAATTTTTTGCATAGCGTATTATCTTATTTATTACTAAGCCGTACAAAAACACATCACGGTGCATGCTCTTACCTTCCAGGAGATCCTGATTTTCACTTACATTGCTCCTAAATGCAGAAAAAGTTCATGGCAAAACCAAACTGAACATAATACAACTTGCCTGGAGGTTAAAATGTATTTCACCACGCAGCTTAGAATGATCCTGTGCAGAGGAAAAAGAAGTGCTATAGCACATGCAATCTTATGGGACTTTGCCCCTGAATTTGCAGTTTCAAGACCTTGAAGTGAACCTGAATAAGGAATTTTTTTTTTTTTTTTTTTTTTTTTTAGGATTTGTAGCTTTTTTTTTGCACAAATAGCCATAGAGCATACCTTGGCCAAATATGTGTGTTATATCTTAATATTAGTAAGATTATTTTATTTTGTAACTTGTGAGAAATATTGTTTCTCTTTATCACACTATAAGCACACTATAAAACACATGGCACTGATTACAGCAGTGTTTTACAGTGCCTTTAATTATCACATACAGCCAATGGCCTTACATTATCTACTTACATTCATGGGAAGCGATATAGTGTTTGACCTGTATCTCCAGCAACAGAACAAAAAGTTGATGGTAACATAAGTACTAGGTGAACAAAGGAGAAAGCCCTGACTGAAAATAATATTGTATGGGGATTAATAATGTTGAGGAACCATATTAAGTTTGAAGAGAAGAAACTGGAGTTTGTCTTTGAGATTGTGAATGTCCAGTTTAATCAGCTGGGGCAGTACAGGCTTATGCTGACTGTGGAGAATGCACTTATGACAGGATCTGGCTCTGGAGTCCAACGCAGAGTGAAAGATGAAGAGAATTTTCAGGAAAAGTCTGTCTGTGTCAGTACTGTTGAGCAGACTTGTGTGTAAGAAGTCTATGCTTTCTCAAGCAACAAGTTTGTCTTCACACTGCCCAAAGGTAGTATACGTTGCTTCATTTTTGTTCACTGTTGCAGGACAGTCATCTACATGTTCAATAAATTTCATTTAACACAGCTGGACTCCAATCAAGGTGGAAAACCATCTCAAAGATGATCAAGAGAAATGGACGGCACCTGAGTTAAATATGTCATTGTCACAGCAAAGGTCTGAATACTTACGACCATGTGATATTTCAGTTTTTCTTTTTTAACATTCAACTTTATTTGTCTTCTTCCGCTTAATCCTGTTCAGGGTTACAGGGGGAAGCTGGCGCCAATCCCAGCTGACATCGGGTGAGAAGCAGGATACACCCTGGGCAGGTCACCAATCTACCGCAGGGCAACACAGAAAGACAGACAACCATTCACACTCACAATCACACCTACGGGCAATTTAGAGTCGCCAATCAGCCTAATCTCCTCTGTGCATGTCTTTGGACTGTGGGAGGAAACCGGAGTACCTAGAGGAAACCCACGCAACCACAGGGAGAACATACAAACTCCACACAGAAAGGCACCCGTTCCAAACCCGGGGCTCGAAAGCAGAACCTTCTTGCTGTGAGGCGACAGTGCTAACCACTCAGCCACTGTGCCACCCTTCTTTCTTAATAAATTTGCAAAAAATTCTATAATTCCATGTTTGTGCTGTCATTATGGGGCACTGAGTGTAGATTCATAAGGAAAAAAAAATAATTTGATTGATTTTAGCATAAGGGTGCAACATTACAAATGGTTAAAAATTGAAAGGGGTCTGAATACTTTCTGAATGCACTGTACATGAGATTAAGTCAGCTTTTCCCAGGGGCTTGTTAGTGTAACTTAGCCTGATCAGGGAAATCTAACTGCTAATTTAAGATAAATGAAAGCATTAATTAATGATGACCACCACCACAAACCCCCCCCCCCCCCCCCCATGTGTTTAGGGTTTTGCAAGAATGACAGAAACCATGACGTTCGACTAAAAGTGGAAGATATTCATGTGACAGACTCAGAGGTGAATGCTGATGAGGGATTCATTGCAATTTATCCCAGAACCAACGCCCCCCAGATTAACCTAGATGCAGAACCAAGGGAGGAGCTTTATCAATCCAGTGACACCATGGCCCTGCTCCGTGTGCTGAATGATTATCTGGCCATGCATTGTGGGTGATTTCTTTATTCAGTGGCTCTCCATGAGGCCAATGCCATTAATCTGAATGAAAATAACTATTGCTTATCTTTAATAAAGGAGAAATGTGGCATAATAAAGATCATGTTCCATGGCCTTGCTCTACTCATGTGGCCAGTCTGGAATATTCTGAACAGCAGGAAAGCCAGTGTAGAACACGAGATGCACAGAAGTCCCCAGACACTAAATACACATTGCATAGCCCATGGCCTCGGGTGGTATGAAATTTTGTTTTTGCAATAGGATGCCATTTTAAATGGCTATAATCCTACTGTTTTCATGTTCCTAGACATTTTTTAAACACATGCATGTTTGTGCTATTATTTTGCAACCCATTTTGCATACAGAGACTGATGCTAAATTAAGCAACTCCAGAGAGAGTTCCATTCTCTCCAAGGGTGCAACATGCACAGACCGGCTCAAGGCCAAGACTGAGCCTGATTTGAGTGGTGTGGCCTTATTTCCCCATGAGCACACCCCATCCCAAAGTCCTGAGCCCTTTCTATATATTTACGTAAGTAAAGCTTTCATGCTTATTTCTCAATTATTTATCTGCTTCCTTTTCTTTCTAAGATTAATAAGATTAATTAAAGCTTATTGTCTTGTGTCACTGAATGACGGATGCATCTGACCCTTTTCTGACATTATAGGCTGTTGTGAAACCCCACATCACATTCACCCCTTTTAGCCCCAGTATTATTTCCTGACACCTCAAAAACTCCCAGGTTACATGCACAATTTAGGAGGTTGTGGTGTTAAGACTTATTCTATTAGTAAGTAGCAGTTGTAATCAATGAGCCTTGCTGTACTCAATTACGAGGTAATTGGATTGGTGTGTGTTCAAGAAATTCTCCGCGCTGTGTTCAACAGAGAAGGCGGACACGCTTATTGCTGGTGACAATTATGTTGTCACTGAACTGAAGCAGCGTCTGTGCCTTTCAGGATAAATACCAACAGTCTGCACCATCTGCTTCTAAGCATTCACTTGCAACCCAAGCACATGGGAAGGCCGGACGTACATCAAAGTGTTAATGTTTTTTATATGCTTATTTGTTACTGGAGCAGTGGGAAAAATGCTGGCTTGATTGCATGCTAAGATATGAGGGGGAAAACATTAAAACTCACCCTAATCAATGCTAAAGCTTTATTTTTTGTGATAAGTCATTAAACAGTACCTATGCTTTATCATACTGAGGAAGTTGATAGAGGTGGTCCTCATAAGCTGGAGACCACATACAGAGCTAACATACATGTATTTTGCTGCCTTAAACCACTGGGTTTAAATCATGTAATGTTTGATTATTATCCGAGTTAACAGCACTGTCATTGAAAATCACTTGTACAGACGTACAATAGGCTTTCAGCCTTGACATACATGGTTGATTACAGTATGTGCAGGCTGTAAAAAAGGAAAATCAATTTGTGTCATTGGTGGCAATTTTAAAAGTGATAAAGCAGTGCTGTAAAGAGGGCTCAAGTGCATGATGGTTCAGTGAGAGAGGCTTGTGGAACCAGGCTGTATGGGACAAGTACAAATATTTTTGATGGTTATTAAACCAGGAACATTCATCATGAAGACACACACACACACACACACACACACACACACACACACACACACACACACACACACACACACACACACA
>JAQLOM010000012.1:10187413-10200182 GCA_030068315.1 Chrysichthys thysi | reverse complement strand
TATGTATATATAGTATATATAAGTATGTATATAGTTACACAACTATAGTATGTTGTGCATATGGCTTTGTCATGAGTTCTTCTTGCCACTCCTAATTGATTTTATCTGTGAGAGATTCAGTTGTTAAGTATTTGCATCTATGAAAATGTGCCATTTGTGACTGGGCATCTTAGAGGTCGCTATTGGCTGTGTTCTCAGTGAAAGGGAAGGACTTGTAGGGTCCCTTTCTTCACTGTCGCTATGCAACCTACCAGCCTCAAGAGGAACTGTGGTCATGTGGTTTCACTCACATTAATCTGATTGGTGACTACTGTTCACTTGGAGAAACATATCACTGCTTTGGGTGTGCTTAAGACTAAACTGAGGCCAAAATCTGAGAGACAAAGTGATCAGCGTTCCAGGAATTGTAACAGGAATAGTATTTAGTTTTCAATCTAAATACTGTACTCAGAAGTCAGAATCACAAAGCAGAAATGTGAAATCTGTATATACTGACAGGAGGATTAATGGATTATTGATTTGTGTCATGGGGAGAAGAACATCTTGTATTCAGAAGTTAACATTTGTCTTGCTGTGTTGCCAGCCAGAGTCAGGATAAAGGAATAAGGCCTTCACAGCATGATCACAGAACTCGCTCATCAATCTTCTCCTTCTTGTGCACAAACGGACCATACATTAGCAGATGATGAAGGCGGAGCAAAGCCTTTCAGTGGGCTTTAATGATTTAACCTGGACTTTCAAATGCATCTTTGATTCAAAAGGAAAAAAAAAAATAGCAATATTTTCTCATGTTTCTTTACTGGAAGAAAAAGTTCTTCTTTACAACATATAGCTCCTGAAATGCTCATCCACCGAAATGAAATATGAACAAAGATAAGCACAGGAAGTCACTGTAGTTATGAGAGTTGCTAAGCAAGGCTTGTGTTGTAGATACAGCATAGTTTCAGCTGCTGTACTTTCATTATGTCTGACACTCATTCTCTTTCCCAGTCTTACCACTCATAATATTTAGAGATCCCAAATATGCAAACTTCTAAGGAACTGCAGGTCCTTCCTGCCACTACACAGGTATGCGGTCACTAGAGTGTGTACAGTAGACTAGTGTTGGTTGAAGCTGGCTTGTTTTGAGAAAGGTTTTTTTTATTAATTCTTTAGGAGAGCTGGATTGTAAAGTATCCGTAGTAAATTTCTATTTGGAATAAACCAGAACACCCGTGTTTGTTTGGAAGGGCTGGGCTTTGTTTTAGTTACAGGGAAGTCTCTGTGTTGCCATATAGCATCATTAAACACAAGTGAATGCTGTTTTTTGCAACTAAAAATGAATTTCTTAGTTCTTACTTGCTGGAAGAGGACTAAACACATAACTGGATTTGTTATAAATATAAATGTTTGAGTAATCATTGAAAATGTTTTACAGACCCTTCACAGGAGCCGTAAGTGTAAGTGGGATGGAAAATACTTTAATTCAAAATGTAAAATGTTTTTTACAAGGTTATCTCAGTTACTGTATGTTAAGAAAGCAGTTTACAAGTGGGAATATTTCTGAGGTCGTAGTCTATAAAAGCATATCATTCCAGATTTCCTTAAAGGGTAAATTGTGTAGATTTTCTGCACAATTTGAATTTGTACATCAGTTATAGCTTCCTAATAAGTGGTGATGTTTTAAGATCTGCTTGAACACTATGGTTTTGTCCAGCTCCAGAGGGATAGATATGATTTGCCGGCCTATGATGCCCTTGCCCAGATCCTCCCAGAATATCAACACACTCTGAAAACACCCAAAGCTCCTCAACAAAGCAAAGGAGAACCAAAGGAACAGAAAAAGTCCAAGAGGTCTTTAGAGCTCAACCAAACATTTGAAATCCATTCTCCACAAGAGAGGTGAACTGCATGGATATTTATCTGAACCATTTTCATTTAATTTCATCCTGAAACTGTTTTTGTTTGCATTTTTGACATTTCAAGTGAAATCAGTGATTTTTTTTTATAATCTTGTTTTGGGGAATATTTCAGACTCCCATTGCCTAATGTTCAGGATGATGATCCACATGTTGCAGAGATTACCGAACACCAGACAAACGTGAGATTTGCACACTGCACCCATGGACAGATTTAATGCCCCACTATGGAAACTGTAGCTCTAACTGGAAAGCTCTTGTTATCTGAGGGCATTGGCTCTCTGAAAAATCATGGTGCCTAAGATTTGTAATATCTCTAAAAAAGATTTTTTTTTTTTAAGTAAACCTTTGTGCAAACCTCCAGTATGCTCTCTAAAACAATTTATTCTTTTGTAAAAAAAAAAAAAAAAAATGTATATCTCTCTCATTTGTCTGCCACCAGGGACATACAGCCACTGCTTGAATAGATTAACATTTACACACATTCCATTATGCAGCAGCATGGATAATAATATTGATCAAATTTAGACCATTTCTATGAGGCTATGGGTTTATTATTATTCTTGTGTTTTGGAGAAACAAAAGAAATGGCCACAGGCAGCCAGGATGTTTAAACCACCAGACACCAGAGGTACAAATGACACACATACAAATGTAGAGAATATATTGGCATGACTTCATCAGCATGCAATCATCAGTGAACCCACAGAGAGAACGAGAGAGAGAGCAAGAGAGAACGAGAGAGAGAGCAAGAGAGAGAGAGAGAGAGAGAGAGAGAGCCCTTCCCATGTATTTGTCCTGTAGTT
This sequence comes from Chrysichthys thysi, assembly GCA_030068315.1. NCBI lineage: Eukaryota > Metazoa > Chordata > Actinopteri > Siluriformes > Claroteidae > Chrysichthys > Chrysichthys thysi. The sequence continues at coordinate 10,197,478 of JAQLOM010000012.1, read as the reverse complement.
TCAGTAAATGTTGTGTGAGCTCTGGGTGTTTTTAATTCTGAACTTTCTCACTATTTCTCTCTTCTCTTGCTTCTTTATCTTGCTTAATATTTGTTCTTTTATTTTACCAAAAATATTATAGCTTTGCACAGGCTCCTCATTAGACATCACCCCCTTTGCTTCTCTCCCCTCTCCCAGTGAGTCCCAAGTCTCCCATCTCATCACCAGTCATGATTCTCACCTTGCTTGTGTGCCCTTTCAATTAGGCGCTCGATTTCATCCAGAGGACCCAAGGGAGCTACCTTCACCCTGGCCTAGATTGGCCCAGATCTCCTAATCACGTGTTCTTTCCTCCCATCCCTGTTCTCTCATTATCACTACCATCCTCTCCACACCCCCTTTTACCACAAGTGTGGGGCCTGAATGATAAACAGGACTAAGAGGTAGTACATACTATAGAGATAACGAAGCAGAAGTAAACATGAGTTTCAGTCAAGGAATGGACCAAATGTGTTAAATCTACTCAAGATTTGTAGACTTTGTGCTAGCCACTTTTCTTTGTGTTTTATGAATTTTGAATAGAGTTTTTGTTTACAGTTAAATATACTCTATGTCTGCAGTGTATGAACCTTCAGCATAACAACCTACAGCAAAGGTTCCCTTCAATATATTTAAAAAAAAAATCATAGACCCCAGTACATATTTCATTTACAAACATAAAAGACACAGTAGGAACAGTATGATAACTAAATATCATAGATTCTTATTTTCTTTTTTTTCTTTTCATTTCTGAACTTTCCACTCAAAGAACCCAGAGAACTTGACGTTAGATTCCAGCTGACATTATTTAAAAGCAGAATAATAACTGTAATGATAGTGACTTGTAGTTTTCACCACTGCAACATAATTAGTAAAAAATTTGTTACATGGACCATACACAGAACTGTAGGAATTAATTTACGTGGACGTTGGTTGTTTTTGAGATTACTACATTTTATTATGTTTACACCACAGTAGAATCCCAGGCTTGCCAGTTTGGAAGGATAAAAACTCCATAACATTACTTGAAGTGGCAACAGTTGCAACAATTAAAGTTAGGTTTGGTGCATTTTAGCAGCTTTTACAAACTAAATTAAATCCACTGCAGTCATTTGACTTTCTAGGAATTTTGCATAAGGTCTCATGTTTTTGCATGACATTGCAGGGCATTTACGGTATTTGTATCGAAGAATATTCAAACAGACCAACATTTTAGAGAGGAGACAAACTTATATGTATTTATACTAAAGAAATTCCCTTCAAGTCCCCTTTGATGGTATGTTATATGAAAATTTGTTTAGAGGTCATGCATTCTCTATGTTGACCTATCACGTTTAGCCATGCTGTTTTGCATTAAAGGGATTTTGCCTTGCCATAGATTCCCCTTTCCTTGTTTTAACATGACTATAATGATAATACATGAATGTTAATTAAGCATCCAGCTCAGACAAAGACATCATAAAAAGTGACTGGTGTTAATCCTGTTATGCCAGGATGAAACACGTTCCACTCTAAGTGCTCTGCTTCAATATGAGACCTAAAGGCTGTGAGGACACCTAGTGAATAGGATTTGTATCTACAATCTGTTGACCATAAAGTGGTTTTCAGCATGATTACTGGTTGAACTGTATGTCAGAATTTTATAAGTCAAGTCAAATGTCAATCTTATGACACTTTTAGAACATCTTATATATAATCACCTGTTTATTGTATAAAAAAGAAATGAGTTTGGACTTTTTTATTGAAATTCTCTGCACTAAAGCAGATTTGAGTTTGTGCTTCAATAATAATATTCCATGACATTCTTGGAACGCTGCCACTGTGGTCATGAGTAATGCACCTACAATAGTTCAGTTACTCTGTGACCGAAAGATTTCCATCTTTCTGTCGTGGTTTCCAAATCATCCAGGCGAATACTCATTTCTCTGTCTCTATCAGGAGCTGGAGAACTACCGTTCTGCCATGTGCAAGATGGCAGAGGACATCCTTGCTCTGCGCTCTCAGGTGGCCAGTCTGGAGGAGCAGAACAGCCAACTCCGCAGTGAGCTTTCTATGAACCAGGACCTTGGGCGAACTCTGCTGGATGACACTGATATTGACGTCATGACCAAGGCTGAGATTGCAGACAGAATAGGTAGAACCTTTTCTTCTGTAAATCCTCTCTGTCAGATTAACAGATTCCTCTTAGTTTTCTCCTTCAGTGTTTCTATAGTTAACGATTTCTAAATATATTTATTCCAACACTGTAAAATCAAGTCATGTTTATTTATGATTTGCACAGTATCTCAAGACACATGTGCACTGAAATGCTTAGGGCAAAGCTCAGGTAAATTGCTTATATGCAACAGAATAAGCAACGCACATGACACAATAGTTACACAATGGTCAAAACAGAATAAAATAAGTATAGTACGAAAACAATAAACTAAGGAGAATATATTATATATTTAAGTGGGGGAAGAGAGAGAAGGGGAAAAATTTGCGTACAAAAAAGTTTTGTATTAAACTAAAGTGTAAAGGGACAAATTAGCATTGAAAAAAAGTGTCACATGACTCAATAACACTATGAAGGCAAATGAACTGCCTACATTCTATGTAGGAACCTAATAACTGTTCTTAGTCTGCTCGTCTACGTCTGGGTGCCCCTGAAGTGTTTGCCAAACGGCAGTCTGGAGAAAGGTTTGTGTGCTGATGACTGCTTTCCTCTAAAAGGAAACCATTTTATTGAAATCAGCTTTTTTTAAAAACTAAAAATATCTCTCTCAAATGTGAAAAGTTTTCCTCATGGAAGAAAGTTCTCCGGCGAGCTGGTATCATAATTCAGAGTAAAGTTGAAGGTGCTGTCTTTCTCTCTGTGGATTGTGTCATAATTTGATAAGACTGCTCATTTAGCACTGAGAGACTGATAAGCAGGCAGGGCCTTATCTCATGAAGGACAGTGTGTGATACACACACACACACACATGCACACACACACACACACACACACACAGGTATTCACAAGGTTTCATAGACCTTCTATGGCCAACAAAGCCAGTCAGGGTTTAGTCCTGGCGCAAGTGGAGTAATCAGTATCAGAGTTTTTCGATGCTAAAGATGGTTATTTTTCACTAAATGACACAAAATAATTTTGTTTTACAATGTTTATTTCATTTATTAAAGGGTTCTCAGATGTCCTTTTCATCCATGGAGCCCCTTAACTGGAAAATAAATTACATAGTGCTCACTCAACACTAAACACAATCGGTCTAAATTTATATTATTTAAAAGCCCACTTGTTTTTGAGTCATGGAGACTGGAAAACTCCATTCAAGTGACCAGTTGAATAACTTGCTCATAAATACTGCATAATAACTTTGATAATAGCTATTTAGTTATCAGTTGTTTGCTACTCAATCCTTCTATCACTATCAACACTTTTTTATGCAAGTTTCTCTGAAGTGCAAGCTGGCCAGTGAGAGCAGTAAGGCAGTTGATCAGAGGGATAAGATCCAGCAGCTTCAGAATGAACTCATCAGAGTGAGTTACACACCTATCTCTTGCCTTTCAGTCTGACATTGCTTCAACAAAGGGCATGTAGGCTACAGCCATTTACAAGGATGGCTTCATGCGGTCTCAAATACATTATCCATTGCCTGCCTGCCATGCCCTTGTTATCCTTACTGAAATGATGGGAATGCTGCGTTGAATAATACATCGATAATCTGTCTAAGGCCATTGATTGAAGATGGTCATGTGGACTGTTGTGTTTCTGTTGTTTGAATTTTTTAAAGCACATCTGACCTTCCTTTACATTCCATTAACTGCTCTTGCCTAAAGATCCCCTGTTGTTCTCTGTAGAAGAATGACAATGAGAAGGAGCTGGTGCGACTACAGCGAGCACAAAAACAACAGCAGGCTGCGCTGCACCGCTACCAAGCACAGACCAAGAAACTCTCGATTCTGGAGGCTACAGTACGCCAACAGGAAAAGGTACTGTCATGCTTTGTTCTGAGACAAACTGCGTTAATATTCTCATTATACAGCGGAACCTTGGATTGCGAGCATAATTCATTCCGGAAAGAGCCTTGTAGTCCAAAGCACTCATATATCAAAGCGGATTTCCCCCTAAGAAATAATGGAAACTCAGATAATTCATTTCACAAACCACAAATATTTATGTAAAAATGATTAGTACAAAATATAAAGTAAAAATACATAAAACTGTCATGAATTTGCTCACACGGAACGCATCTGTTCTGAGCACTCCCAACAGCGGCGCATGTCAGAGAACTCGTGCCGCTAAAGAATACTTCCCGGTTTAACTCCGCAACGCCAACGGCATGGGTCACAACAGGTGTACCGGATTGGGACTGATTGCGGGAGCTATAAAAAGATTCAAACAAGCACGCCAAGGTCGCGAAGCATTAGTTGCCGTTTTCCGTGCTCTTGCCAAGCCTTGCTATTGCCTTGTTTGCTTTCTCCAGTTCTGACTAAGTTTCTGTTTCTTGTTATTCTCATGTTTTTGCCAGTCTCTGATATCCTGTTTGTACCTTGGTTGACCTTTGCCTGTTTTTTGACTCTGCCTCTGTCTGCCATTTTGTCTGTCCTTCTGCCTGGTATTATATTAAACCGATTTGATTTAGTACTGCTGTCTCATGCCTGCGCATGTGTCCACCTCAACCCTACCACACCTGACAAAAACAAATAACCTGCACTTTATCTTTAAAAAGAATCATGGCTGGTGTGAGGGAGACGGGAGAGGAGGAGGATTATTGTGCAGGATGACTTTCACTACAACTCACAGAATCACTGCAGTCCGTCGCGTCATTGGGATCTTTTTCTTTATGTCTGACTTTAACAAGGAAACTATCCAGTGATAGCTGCTTTTGCCTCCTTTTGAGGATTTTGCAGAAATGCGACATTGCATTAAACAGATTCATCGCTCGCACTGCTGCAGGCTTATTCCAGTGGTGCTTTTCTACGTTTCTAAGTTTTGCACTCTTTCCCACATTTTACACATCTCCCTGATCTCATTATGAAGTGAGGGATTCCTCAGTTTTTTTCTATGCTAGTGTGGATGTTGACTATACGATAGAGCCACAATCCCACAGTAAGTGAGAGAGAGAGAAGTTGTAACACGTGATCTATGTTCACAGACGAAGCATATGCATACTACTCGTAGTGCAAGACCTCGCTCGTTCATCAAGACAAAATTTATTACAATTTCTTGCTCGTCTTGCAAAACACTCACAGACCAGGTTACTCACAATCCAAAGTTCCACTGTACTTTTATAACATCCTCTGTTTGCTGTATTATATGTGGAGATTCAGCTTGGAGGTTTCTTTGGGGATGTGTTTCCTGCACCACTAATACCTATTATATTTCTCATCATTTCTTAATGAGGTTATTGAAAGGATGGAAAAGGTGCTGACCACAAAGCTGAGAGAGAGAAATAAAGAAAATGCAGAGAGCAAGAAGAAGGTCTTAAAAGAAAAAGGTGTGTCTGTGTAGAGTGAATATCAATTCCTTCTCATGTGTTTTTTTTATTCGCCATGATAGTAGATACAGTTATATTTTATAAATGAGCACAGAGATGGCATTGCAGTTCATTCCCTGTCTAATGGAGCAATTATTGACTTTGCGATTGATCCGATTCCATTGTCAGTTCCTCAGAGAGGCAATGCTATGGCCTATACATACAGCTCTAGTATGTACGTAATTAGTGAGAAAATAAAGCTTATTAAGCAGTGCTTTAATATGTATCCATGTGTAGATTCAGAGGAGAGCAGAATGAGAGAGATTGAGTCTATACTTGCTGCAGAAAACTCTCGCCTGAGAGCAGAGCTGGAAAGACTTCACCAGCAACCACAGCCTGTTATCATACAACAACCTGTGCAGGTGTAGCTCACGACACACACTTATCGCCTTCACATTCTCAGACATGTCAACACTTTAGAGCATGACAATACCAGAACATATTCAACTGTAGTACAGAGATTCTCCACAACAAAATGACACATTGACCAAAAAATAATAAATGTGTTTTAATCAATAAAACACACAGATATACACAATGAAGGCGTTAAATGTTGTTCAGATTGTACATTCAGATTGTTAAAGATAATGGCAAAAAAGCTAGATACAGCAGGTATGGTCATAATCTTTGTTCAAATTCCTTTTTAGGAATTTTAGGCTACAGGTTAAGATTCCAAGAATACAGTGTCACAATTCTGAAAGACAGGACACAGGAGAAGCAGTTAATCAAATCCATGAAGTAAAAATAATTGAACTCACAATAAAAGATTTTCATAACTACAGTGTCCTACAGATGTCTTGGGGAACTCAGACTCATTTATGTTATTAACCTACATGAGGCCATGACTGTAAAATACCTCATAAAAATTCTCATAAAATATAAATGTTAACTCCCATTATCCATTAAAAAGAGGATATGCTGTATGTGTTGTTCTGTCCAAATCCAGCAGCCTTTTGCAGACAGCGAGAAGCTCAGACTGTTGGAGCAGCTAGAGAGAGCAGAGGCCTGCATCCGTATTTTGGGAAACCAGGTGTGTATCTCAAAAGAGTTGCTCATATTAATGATGTCGAAATTCCATCGTCTGAGAGCTGAGTCAGTGTTGTGTTGTAGCTGGAGGAGAACGCCAGACAGTGGGGGAAAGAAAAGCAGGACATGTTGACCAGACTCGGTGAATACAATCATGGATTTGCTCGTACATCAACCTTGTATCACCTGCCACTGGTCAGTGCACAAACTTGACCACACATATCTTCTTATGTGAAAGCTGAAGGACGTCAATACAGAGAATTTATGCTTAGAAATAAAAGAAATATATAAAACAAAATCTTGTACTAGATGCTTGCTGTCTGATGATGGTATTGAAGTAAGTAACATTGTGTAACATTGTTATTTTTTCTGTTTTGATTATTTATAGAAATGTGTTTCAGACTCCATTTTGGGACAGATACGTCATAAGGCGCTGGACACGCTTAAATGACCAGATTCAATATCATGCAATGATATTGCATTGAATTGATGCAATGTAAATAAGAAAGAACTGCAAAGCAATGCATTAGGAGTAATGATGTCTTACAATGAAATTAAATGCATTTACATACAGTATTTGTCAACATTCTGTGTTTTTTTTTTTTGTTTGGTTTTTTTATTCCTGATGTGCTCCCAGTGCTAGAAATAGTTTGTAGTAATTAAGCAATGGTTAAAACATTACATTTTGGAGAGAGTTTGTCATTTACTGCTGTGTAGAGGCTTTATAGTTAACAGAATGGGTTTCTCAGGAACCAGTATAAGCTCAAATGTGCTCCTCACTTCTAGCTGTCTCTGCTTCTCAATCTTGAAGTTCTCCAACATCTGTGAAAGCAATAGTACAGGTTACAGATTTCACTTGCAGAGAATGAATTATGGAAATTAACTGTGGAATAAACTATTCAACATACACATTTAAAATATCTTAGCTAGCCATAGTTAATAAAAGCTTATAGAACAGACATGGATGAGGAAGAGCTGCATCTCTGTCTCTGCAATTCGGCGCCCAAGGCACTGACGAGGCCCAAAGCCGAAACCCAAACTCCTGAAGTAGTGGCTTTCATTCCTCAGCCAGCGAGAGGGCAGATACTGCTCTGGTCGAGGGAAGATGCGATAGTCCCTGCCCATGGCATACAGTCCCAGCTGCACTAACGTCTGATCAAAACACATCCAAGGTCACACACATAATTTCACATACTGACAGCTTTTTTTCCCTTTTAGCTCAGAGTTGTGGCTCACCCCAGATGGAATATGGTAATTTTGGATTACAATATCCTGGGTGATGTATCTCTGCAGACTTACTGCTACAGGGTGTAATCTTTAAAGAGAAAGGGGTTACAGTGAGTAAAGATATTGAGAAAATTTTTATAGAATGAATTAATCTCATTTTATTGGTGAATGCACTCATGATTGTACGATTTTTTTTTTTGAGGGGTAGAATAAATTTTTTGCACAAACAAAACAAAAAAAGGTCTAACAGATAACCCCTCCATCCTCGTGATAATATGCCTATGTGACATTCTGGATTTTAATTTAAACAGCTATCTGTAGTAATGATTTTTTTTCCTTTGGTAAACTAAAATTTTAGATTTTTTTTTCAATGTCAGAAATTAACATCACATATAATGGTATTTTTTGTTCGTGCAATTAACGCTCTGATAAATCTGTAAATACTCTTCTTTAGTAAAAGCATGAATAAAGTTCTAGCATAAGCTCTCCACACCTGAGTGTCTCTTTCAGAGCACCTTTGAGCAGTGGCACCATTTTGAGCATATTCAGTATATCTCCCTGTGACGCCGCGCGAGCTGCCATGACCTCTGCCCTCAGCTCTTCTTGGAGGTCGGGGTGCCGTGCCAATTCATAGAGAGTCCAGAGGAGGGTGATGGACGTCTGAAACACAGTATACTCTCCATCAGGAATGGGATCACTGCTAAGTTACAGCATAATTTAGGCATCTAATTATTAAGAAGTCTTTATAAATTGTTTCTCTTTTTTCTTTTTTTACATCTTAGGCAATTTGTCTTACTGTGTCCACCCCTCCAGCCATCAGCTCAGTGACACTGGCCTTGATTTCCTCAATGGACAGCTGGTCAAGCACGAGAAGGCTTGCCAGCACTCCAGGATATTTGTCCTGAGCTCCAGATTCCTTTCTCAGCTGCCTGTAGATGTTCTGAATACAGTGGTCCGCTATTGAGCCCAGAGTGCAATAGGTAAAATACAAAGACATGATCATGATCACACAAAGTATTCATACTATTCACTTTTATTCCACTCTCATTTGTAGCATGATGTTATTTCTATTAAATCATTTTTGCCCACTAGGAAAACCTCCTACCCTGGTTGAAAATACCATCCCACGCTTCCACATGGTCTTTCCAGACTTTGGCTCCAAGCCGCCGTAACATGGAAGGGGGGATGTACAACATGGGACAGGTGGTCTTAAACATGAGAGTGATACAGTCAATAAAGTGCTGAGCCTCTGGATCAATGTAGTCCAACAGCAGCCCCAGACGTTCACCATATAATACTGCACTCACAGCTGGGGCACAGACACAGACAATTTTAGCATTCAAACAGTAAATTATGTATTCCTATGGAACACATTTGATTAGCAACAATAAGAGCTTTAGCATAAGAATGTTTTAGCCCAACTGATTCACTACTGATCTGTTGTATAGTTCCTTAAAACGTACATTCCAATGCATACTTGAAGAGTTCATGGGACAGATCTGTGGTCCATTTGTTTTGTCCACTTCTTTCAATTTTTTTATGAACTCGAGCCACAAAGTCCTGGCCCACCTCGTCCAGCAGTGGCACAAAGTTCCCTTGCACCTTTGGTGAGATTACCTCCCGATTCAGAATGACTCTGTTGGATCGCCAGTCCTCTCCATCTCTGAACAGGCAGATAGACTGAAATTTAGAATCAATCATATTTAATGAGCTAATAAAAACCTAATATGAGGAATCATACTTCAGAAGAACGCCATATTTGCGGTTCCTGAAATCCCTATAGGAGGTCCAAGGTTCCACTCTGAGCCTTTTAGGGTAGTGACCCTCGGCTTTGAATAAGATTGCAGCATCCTCAGGGTTGATAATATTCACACTTTCATAGTACCCAATTTTCTCCCTGCAAGAATGAAATGTGCACACTGAAGACAATTTTATTACATAAAGATATTACATCAAATAAAATGAATATTCCTGGTGTCATAAACAGAAGTGATTTAAGAGGAAGGAAGAAGAAAACACCCTCAGCTTGTTCTGCCCATAATGACATAGATGATACTAATATACAGTACCGTGCAAAAGTCTTAGGCACCCTATTTTTTTTAGTACAAATTTTATTATAGGTGTTTATGTTTGCAATTTCTGCATTACTGAGTCAGGATGAAAAACAAAGTTTGATGTCCAGACATTACTTTAAAAATAAAAAAATTCTTTGTACAGTATATGAAAAGTTTTGTACATCAGTAAAGAACGCAACATATGACATAAGAGAGCACTT
>JAQLOM010000012.1:10129337-10140451 GCA_030068315.1 Chrysichthys thysi | reverse complement strand
GTGTGTGTGTGTGTGTGTGTGTGTGTGTGTGTGTGTGTGTGTGTGTGTGTGTGTGTGTGTGTGTGTGTGTTTGTGCGTACATGTTCTTTCTCAAATTTCAGCTGGTTTCCCCACAGATCTGGCGGAAGAGAGCTCTGTTTCTGAAGTACCGCTCAAGGGTACGCCACGGTAAAGAGGGTTGAACTGAGTTTGGCTGGTGGTTGGCTAGAATGCTGAGTGCTTTATTTAGCTTGTTTGTGTGCTTTATTTGGCTTGTTTCCTGATACTGTTTGCACATCTGTATTAGCTGAAAATGTTCATATAACCACATTGATTGTGACAGTTAAGGATGGATGATTTGACTGATTTACCGGTCAGGACCAGAATGAGTCCATCATGTTCTCTGAACTCCAGAAGTTTTATTTGCTTGTTTTGTTTGTTTGCTTGCTTGCTTGCTTTTTAGTTAGTTTGACTTAGTTTCAGCTTCAGATGACACTGACTTATGGAAATTCGATTTTAGATAGCGTTAGTATTTACACTCACTTCAAGCAAACCATTTATAAATTTCAACCTTTTTTATATGGTTGGGACCAATGTTATTAGCAGATGTCTGTTATATACAAATCCTTTCCTATTGCGTGCTCTAGTTTTGCTTTCAGTTATGTTGGCTAGATTAGTGTTGTTCAGTTGCTCTTGCAGGACACCCAGATAACAAATGAGTGATAGCCCACTCCTGACCCACATTTATTACGTTCACTGTGCCAAACAATGTTGTTGAATGTAACAAAACACATCTTAACAGCTGTGATTTAAAAGATATCATATAAGGTACATTTGGTTTAATTAACTGTTGTTATGTAATTGATTATGTAATGTAAATACGATCTAGTGCTTATAAAAAAAGAAATAGCCTATGAACAAGCACTGTACATTTTTGTAGGGAATTTTACACAGGCGCACCAGCGAATGATAATAAACAGTCGTTAGCAGCTTAACATTGCCAGTACCAATATAACCATGCTATAATATGTTTGTGAAGTATAGTGAGCGTGTGGAAGTTGTCTGTGGATCACGGACTCGTTTTGCATAGCCATGACAGAGTGAACTCAGAGATGAAAACAGATGATAGAGCATTTGGCCAATTCTGTGTACAACAGCTAACAGCATCACTGCGTTCCTCAAAAGCTCTTTAAACTTTGCATTTGATGAACAGATGAAAAGAAAACTACAACTGATGTATTTCTGAGACAAACATGTTGTAAGATGTTGGTAAATAATCTTAGGTACAATGTACAAAAGTCAAAAAGAATAGCAATTTTAAATATTTTTATTTAATAACCAATTTAGGGTAGAAAAATGATATTTAATAAGAGTATATTTCTGACAGTAACTGAAAACAATTAGCAGCTCAAATGGAAATGAACAAGGGGGCAGTATCATTATGTATTTTTTTTTCATAAATTTGAATTCATTTTATTCATTAACAGTAAAACACATAATTCACAGGAAAAGTCTACAGAAAGCACAATAGATTCCTGTTCACTGCAAATGCTGTCCACAAAGGGAAATGTAATGGCGTCGTAGTAGCTATGTACATTCCCGTATGCACAATGAAACAATATTTGAGATTAATTAAGTAATTTAGTAAATTAAGTAAATAACCTGATGGAAATTGGAAACTTGGTCATTTTCAACCAGATAGTTTTAGTTTTTAATAATACTCTGTTATGTAAGTCAGCTTTTATCAGATTAAACAGGCTTACATTGTACTATTAATTAAAGGATAAATAGCATGATGTAAACTGTTTCTCAATTGTTTGTTTTCTGAAAACAGGTTGGCAAGTAGGCTTTTAACAACATCTGCCTTATCCTACACCATCATTGGCTTCTGGACTTGTGAATGTTGTGTAATTCAAACTTGCATTCATGTGTTTTGAGTTTAAATGCCCATTACAGTATAGGAGGAATTTATATGTTTATTTTCCAGTGTGTAAGGCTCTCTGATTGCTTAAACTCAATATATGAGAGCTTATCAAAGATACATAAACCCAGATAAATTCTCAGACATCAGAAGTCTTCTAAGCAAGACTATGATGAAATTGCCAAACAGGGATTTATCACCACTTGAAGGCTTTGTGTCAGAATCATTCATATTACAACACACTGTATTAGCCTACATTTCAAAACCTCTGATGATTGGTGCATCATAACACTACTGTTGGCTTTTCACACTCTGTAGATACAAAACAGAATCTAATCAAAGTCGAAATGCTTAAATTAGATGAAAGCTGGCATTTAATCAGGTTTCCTCTGAACAGTGTACTAGGGCTGTGCTCTATGAGGCCTAGCTCTGTTGTGATGAATCATTGTGTTGGAAAATGTAGGAACTTTACTGGCACACAATTTCCTTTAATTATGGTGTAGTCATACTCTGGTATTTTTTTCACACATTTAGGTAGAGGAACTAAGGGGATATAATGAGCAGCAGGCACATGCACGCACCCACACACACGTACAGAGTATTAATCTGAATTGCATATGCATGCAGAATTCAGTGCGTTAGGTATTTAATTTGTCATTTAGAGAGGAAAACCACACCTCAGTCTTCTCATGTGAAATATGGGGATCCTCATTTCTCCTGATGACAAGCCCTCTGTAAACATGAAACAACATCATTAAGGGTGTTTGATGCACGAGTCTCTCATCATGCCTTATTGCATAATTATTATGTGTGTGTTATTTGAAGGACTTCTCCTGTGTGGTGCAGGGTGGGGCGTGCGGACTTAAATGCAGTTCTGCAAACTCCATATGGTGCCGCTAACCTCCATATGGTATTATAGCTTAGCTTATGGCAGACTGAGATTTTAAAAAATAATTATGGAAATAGTTCAAAGGCTGTAGCTGCACAGCTTTGGCCACTGATCCAGTTGTGCGTTTTTCCAAATATAGACCTTTCCTGTGGTGATATAGAATTGGGGTGGTTATGTTACAAGAATCCTCTGACATGAAGTGAACTACTGTGACACGTGTAGTCTACAGTGTATAATTAGAGACGAGAGTACTGGGGTATGGCAGGGAAGGAGAAGTCTTCTAACAAGGGCGGAGGGTGTGTGCTACACAAACGGTGTGAGTGTGAATCTGAGATATACCCAGGAGGGCTTATGGTTGCCTTCAAAAACAAAACTTCTCCTGAACCAGGTAATACAGAAAAAAATGATCAAAGTAAATAAAGCGTTCATTGTTGGGTAACCTGTATAATGATGTGGTCGACCAACTCACTCACACCATGTTAACTTAAATGCCAAACATATATTCAAGTAAATTTCTATTGTAATGAAAAACCTTAAAGATACAGCCCCACTTGCTTATTCCTTCAAAGGCAAAAATATATTCAAATTTGTGGGTTAAGTATTACCTCAAGAAACATCAGGTGCTCTTCAGAGGAGGATGACATTGCCTTTTGACGCTTGGCTCCTTGCAAGAGTTTTCCCCACACAGTACACATGTAACGACATGAGATCTTGCATCCTTAAAGCACTATATAAATTTGGGACGATTCAAATAGATGGAAATTAAAACGAAATACGATTCATGGGTTTTTTTCTAGCTGTAATTGCGTTATTTAAACAGCAGAGGGTGCAGTAACGTACAATAGCGGGAATACGCGTGACGTCACTGTAGGCGGAAGTAACGCGGCTCTAATGCCAAGACAACATGCACACACACACACACACACCAAAATGGAAAACAGCTGTTGTGCGTTTAACTTCTCAATTAAATAATACAAGTAATCAGGTCTTTTTGTTTACAGCCTGAAGCAGTGTAAAGAAAAGAGAATCAAATGGAGGTAGTCGGTTTACATTTAAGCATTTTTCATGTTTAAGAAAAAGCTTATTAATGTTTTTAATTTTTAATATAGGATTATAGTCGTTAATAGGCTACTGTACTATACTCCACCCTTTAAAAATGTTTGCAAATAATTGTTGTTGGTCATTAAGAAAATGAATCAAAAATATTGCTTTTTTTATTTATTTATTTAACAAAAGGGAAATTTATGTTGATGATAATAATAGGCAAATAAATTTGCAATTTTTTGGTAATAAAATTTTATTTTAATTTTCTTTAAAAAAAAAATATATATCGTGTCAATTGAATCATGAATTGGGTGAATTGTTACCTGCCTATCATACAGCATCAGAAAGTGTTTCCTTACTGCGAAGGTCAATGATTTTAAAAATGTGGTGGGGGAGAAGGAAAAACATAGGAATTAAATTCATTTAAAATGTGTCTACAGTAGTGGTTATGAGCAACAGAGTGGCCTGCATCCCACTGCTCTGCCCCTTGTTGGGCTACTTTTCTGAAATCCCATAATCAGGGCTGTGGTCACTGTGATTTGCCTGCATGCTGACGTCATGTTGGCCAGCCCCCTCTCTGACTCCGCTGTGGATGACTGGGCAAGTGTGAGCTCGCTCTCCTCACACATGCTGAACAAGTGGAATGGAATGCAGCAGACGTCTGAGTGTGTGAGTGAAGAATTCAGGGGTGTCTGGTGTTACTACTACTTTTTCATCAAGAGAGAGGAATACAAACACAATCAAATCAATTTGGTGGTACTCAAGTAATGCAACGTCTTGTGGAGGAGAACATCATGGAGGAGGTAAACTGCTCTTTACTGTCTTCCTCCCCTCCTCCATCCCCTACAGTGTTATCTTTGTCAGGAAGTGTAGACTGTGCATTTGGTAAATAAGATCATGGAAGAGATGGAGCTGAGTAAGGGAATGTGTGTGTGTGTTTGTTTAACTGTATCCTAGGAAGAAATGTGACTTCCTGCTCGGAACCAGACAGCCTAGACGTTAGATTATTGAGATTTGAGGTGAGCAGCAGGGCAGTGCTTTGCAGCTAGTTTGTTTATTCAGATTTCTTCAGCAAGAGTGATGAGACAAGGGTGGGCTTAATGCATTCATAGCACTGGTGTAGATGGTTTGTGTTTGTACAATTGTTATTTATAGCCTATGCAAAACAGCTGCAGGACCATCCATCTGATCCCTTCTCTTGCACTGTAGGCTTAGAGCAATTTGAGCATGGGGCAGTTTAGACAATAGGTCCAAGGTATTTTTCTGGAAGTGGTTCTGACTGTACAAAGGCCTGCCACTGTGTTTATTTCTAAAGAAATGTGTATGGTGTGTATGGCTTGGGATCCAAGATGATACAATAAATTAAAACAATATTGGTTCGAGCTCTTTCAAGCTGTGGTGTGTGAATTTGATTAAATGTGATTATATTGATTTTACTCCTGATGTACATTTTGATACTGCATTCTGATGGCTGTAGTGCAATAACTTGTTACATTTATGTTTTAATGTATATTTCTTTGCAGATGATACAAAATTTAGCAGCATATATTGTAAACTGTCCTCTAAAATAATACTTGCTGTGCATTTTCTAATAATTGAAAAAAACTCATTAGAGTGGGTAGCTACATCTCCACTGTGACTCATGGGCTCAGAGGCCATATCACTACTTCTGGGATGGCTAAACACAGAAGATTCAACTGGGGGGGGTCAGAAAGAATCTTTCTATGTTCAAGGACATTAAGTTGATCAATTATTAATAACGCTCTCACTCGCTTTCTCATTTTCTGTACCGCCCATCCATTGCGAGTTGCGGGGGAAACTGGAGCCAATCTCACATGATTGTGGTTATAACAAACAAATACATAATATTAAAAAAAAAGACATAGTTGTGAACCTTATTGATAAGAACATGCTTATTTTTAAGTTTTGAATTGAGGCACCTTCATGTAAATCTTGCTGAAACCTGACCATTAAAATATTTTTTTCCCATACAAAGCTTTATACTGGATTTGACCTAACTCAGGAGTGGGAAGTCAGCATTCAGAATAACATAATTTTCAACCTCTGCCCTATAGCTACAAAGTGAGAAAAATATGGATGACTCCATGTTCATCATTTGTTTGGAACAATCTAGCGATATCAGTGAATGTTATTGATATGAGTGTTGTACATGTGACATCCAAAAATTTGTGAACACCTGACCATCACACCTGTACATGCTTGCTGAGAACAGGCTCAGGGTGATGCCCGTTAAGGAGGCCTGGGGTGCAGTCAGTATTCCAGTTCATCCCAAACATGTTCACGTACGTTTGAGTTCAGGTCTCTCTTCAGCTGATTCAAGTTCTTGCATTCCTACCTTGGCAAACCATGTCTTCATGGACTTCACTTTGTGATGCTGGAACAGGTTTGGGCCTCTCAGTGAAGGGAAGTTGTAATGCTACAGCATCAGTGTCTTTTTAGACAATTGTGTGCTATCAAATCTGTGGCAACAGTTTGGAGAAGATGTCCATACCGCCATGGGTATAATGTCCACAAACATTTGGCTATGTAGGGTATTTACCTTTTTAAAATGGTAAACTGTATAGTCAGTGTTAAATTTAACAAGCGAATATATCTGTATGTTGATTAATCTATAGCAAGCACAAGAGCAGTATAACTTATTTGAAAGTAAAAATCACTAGTTTGTTTACTGTTGGCTCATGAGATGTTCCTGACTTCCCAAGTAGGAATGTCTTGTTAACGGTGTATTCTTCAAAGTCATAAGTCATAAACTCCTGAAGATCAACCTATATCAATCAGCATAACTCATTACCTGAATGAGGCATAATAAAATAATCTTTAAAGGCATCTTAAATTTCATTACATTACATTACATTAAATTTCCTGTCCTTTCCTGTTGAGTCTTGAGTTTAATAGGAAGAAATGTTCAAAATGTTCTATGACCACGTTTACTGGTCATCGGTTTGAAAGATGGGTAAAATCTCCTGAAATGTCTTCATGTTAATTACAGATAGGCTCATTTGTGCCGAGCATGCAGTTGATGTGTTGATAGTGGATTATGTGGGTTTAAAGTAAGTGTTGAAAGCTCAGTGTGTATTAACCTGCTTGGTGTGCCAAAATATGATTGTGCTTGGTAATGGTGATGTGTTGCTACTGACATTAAAATTTATCAAAGTTCTTTGCATACCCATGTAATCAAATGTAACAATTCGGGTCTCACCTACATTGTGTTTCTATGCAGGTGGATAAAAATAATCAGAGTAAAGACTCTGTGTACTTCAGAGATGGGGTCCGACAGGTAGATTTTGTTCTCTCTTATGTTGAAGAGAAAGACGGGGAAAAAAAAAAAGAGGTGAGCCATGCTGTATTTATGTATGTATGTGTATACGTACATGCACAGTACTGTGCAAAAGTTTTGAGCCACCCCTCATTTCAATGTTTTGCTTCTAAAGAGACACATGTTCTTGAAATTTTATTTATTTATGTTTGTTTGGTTTTTTTTAATGTAGTTTTGAGGAATAGTCTCCAGGCTTCCTGCAAAACATGATGGAACACTGGCAGTTATGAATTGGCCTCCCCAAAGCCCAGATCTCAACATTATTGAAGCATTATTAGATCATCTTGACAAAGAACAGAACAAAAGGCAGCCAACCTCCATAGAAGAGCTTTTGAATGTCCTTCAAGAAGTCCAACAAAAAGCTTGCCTTAGAAAGTTCAAGCTGTGTTGAGGAATAACTTTAAAGCTCACTAGGAGTATAAACTTCATTATATACTCGTTTATATAACGTATGTACATGTATGCTCGAACATGTTGCGATAAATCGCTGAACCTGTTGTCTCAATTTCCTAGCGAAATGTAAAGAAGTGAGGTGTGGCTAATGACTTCTTTACAGGTGTGTGTGATTGGTAATGTCTGTCATGCATTTATTAATTTCAGGATAAATTATTTTTAAAATACAGCTAGGGTTACAGTGTAACCCTATACACAATAATACAGTGTGTGAATGTAGTTCCATCTTAACCTCAATGTCTTTTGCATATTTAATGACACAGGAAAGAAGGAAACAGTATGAAGCTAACCTGCAGAAGGCAGGCCTAGAGCTGGAGCTTGAAGACAAATCGGTGAGTTAGAAAAACCTGCTATGCACATCTCGCATTAGCTAAGCTATTGTTTAAACTGGTTTGCCTTCTTAAAGTCAAAAGATAAATTATAACTATAATTATTATTAGTACAGGGTGGGCCTTGGAGAAGTAGCCCGCCTCCAGCGATAGGAAGATAAGCTGAACGCGCAATTTGCTTAAACAAATGTCATGTTAAAAGTGGTCCGTGTTCACATTTATGCACCTACGCATGGGGCGACAGACTGAGAGAAAGGGGCTACGGCCCTCTTTTTCATGGCCCACCCTGTCGTATGGATGTGATGCACGTGCACCAAACAGCAGATCATGTTGACTCGTGGTTCCAGTCATTGGTTGGCAAACAATTAAATGGCATACGTAAATGACTGCTGTCTTACCTCTATGTAGTGAAATTGGGAGACTGTTGTTAACTTTAGTTGATGCTGGACAGTATTCATGTAAGTTTTTCCAAACTGCTGTAATGAACAGCAGTTTTAATGATAATTAAAAATTGAAACTCTAATACTGACTGGAATTTTACCCTGATTTATCATGAAATGGTGTTAAGCATTACCGTGTACAGCTGCTCGGCCATGGAGGCCCATCCATGAAGTTCCCAGCGCACAGTTCTTGTGCTGATGTTGCTTTCAGAGGCAGTTTAGAGTACTGTGTCCAAGGGCAGGCTAATTTTGTGTGTTGTGAGTTTCAGCACTCAAAGGTTCTGCTTTGTGAACTTGTGTGGTCTCCCACTTTGTGGTGGGACTGTTGGTGCTCCTAGACAGCTACAATTCAGATGAATAGTATTTAGGGGCAGCGAAGCAAGGGTAGTGCTTCAGTACAGCCCATTCTACTACTAATAATTAGAAGGGCTGTCCATATACTCCTTTAAGCCATGTAGTTATGCTGTGCTTTGTTCATTCTGATTGACCACTGTTGCTGTTGTATTGTGGCGTATTTTTAACATAGACCATGCATCACAGCTGGGATGGGCTGTCTCTTGATGTGGATTTTTCTTGTGTGTTGGCGCCCCCTGGTGGCAAAAGAGAATTGTTTGGCAATTTCAAAAACATTTAAAAAAAAAAAACATAACTCGTTCATTAGTTTAAAAAAAAAACCCTGATGTGTGGTTGGCCCATACATACCTTAATTAGGGGTTGACTATTTGTGCATGACTCTGTTCCTGTTTTAAAAGGCTGGGGTAGCTGAGCGCTTCAGTGCAACTCAATCTACTGGCCAATTATTAGAAAGGGGTGTCCACATACTTTTGGCCATGAAGGTTATGCCGTGATATGTGTTTGATCTTTTTATTTTTCTTGTATTACATGTTTTACACTAATCCTGCATCTCGCCAAACTTGGCTTTGCCTAAATCTCCTGAATCTGACTGTTTTTAGGAATCTGAGGATGGGAAGACTTATTTCCTCAAGATCCATGTCCCATGGGAGGTGTTGGCCACCTACGCTGATGTTCTAAAGATTAAAGTCCCTTTCAAGGTCAATGACATCCCAGACAACCATGAGACTCCCGCCTCCTGGCTCTTCACACCATTCCGCCTGCCTGGTTCAGTCATGCACCCTGAGCCAGACTACTTCACTGCCCCCTTTGACAAGAGCAAGATTGATTTCTTCCTCATCGAAAATAAAGATACCTTTTTCCCCAACTCCACACGCAACAGGATAGTAAGGGCCTTTACACTAAATAGATTATCATTTATGTTCAAGATTTGGTTGGATAATGAATGGTTTGATTCACTCCAACCACCATTTTTGGATCACAAAAATAGAAAAATAGACAAATATATTTAGCTGACATCACTGTATCTGCAGGTGTATTACATCCTCTCCCGCTGCCCTTACAATAAAGATGACAAACTCAACAAGGACAAAAGAGGCATCAAAAGACTGCTTAACAATGGAACCTACACTTCAGCCTTCCCTCTGCATGACGTAAGTCTCACCCAAAGGCCACAGTGTACCTCAGACCAGGAACTTATTGACTTTCCGCACACTGCTACACATGGCTAGTCTCATAAGACTGGAATTTTAACAGTGATCACTGTCGTTGCATGTCCATATATAACTTGTCAGAGAATTATGTCAGTGTGTGTTATGTTGTGCAGTGCAGATACTGGACAAGGTCTCGAGACCCTAACTGTGAGAATGAGAGGTATAGCCTCTACCGATACTGGGCTCGATTCCTCTGCTTCTACAAAGAGCAGCCACTCAATCTTGTCCGGTAGGAGCAACAACGAGAAAAGTGTGCACATGCATTTTATTTTCTTACTCATCCAGCCCTTTTCAAATGGCATGTTCTCTGTATTCTAGGAGATACTATGGGGAGAAGATTGGGGTCTATTTTGCTTGGCTGGGCTTCTACACAGAAATGCTGTTCTATGCTGCTCTGGTTGGACTTATCTGCTTCATCTATGGACTGGCGACATATGATGATGTTATCTGGACGTGAGTAAGCGGGAGGGAGAATTATTATGATACAGCAGTCAAAACAAAAGCAGTGATATATTTCATGTTTTTGCAGTAAAGAAATCTGTGATGCCAAAATTGGTGGACAGATTATAATGTGCCCTCTCTGTGATAAGAAATGTGGCTTTTGGAAACTTAACAGCACCTGCAACTCCACCTGGGTAAGTGTCATAAAATATATATGTAAAACCAAAAAGTTAAGGTAGTTTTTAAATTGCACAACAGCAGTAACAATAGGTGAAATTTTACCCACTTTTTTTGGCAGCAATCGCATCTCTTTGACAACACAGCAACAGTGTTCTTCGCTATATTTATGGGTATATGGGGTAAGTCATGGTTCTGGTTATTTCTCTTGACACTGTTGATTTTTCTTGTGTGCTGTCACCCCTGGTGACGAAAGAGATTTGTTTAGCAAAAACAAGGTCAAAAACACCAGCGGATTTTACCAACTTGACCCTTTCCAGAATCCTCTGCTAAAGAGCTTTTAGTTTCGATGCCATGGATAATCTAAATTGGCAACAATCTGGTGACCTGGATCTTGAACAGTAATGTGAAATCGAAAGTATTTTGTTAGTGTCTAGTAGGGCTGCCACGATTAGTCACGATTACGTCGACTACCAAAATCGTCGACAACTAATTTGGTAGTCGACGCGTCGTTTGAAGCTTTGTGAGATCCTGAAAGA
>JAQLOM010000012.1:10114811-10124873 GCA_030068315.1 Chrysichthys thysi | reverse complement strand
TTCAGAGTCTGATGTTCAGTACACAGTCATAACACAGCTCCGGAAATACTTGATGTAAATCTAACCCTTTGCTTATCGCTCTACGATGGTGTTTTGCTGGCTTTATCCATAATGAAGAGCAGTTGCGTTTGTTAATGTCTTCCCCCCCGGGTGCACACAGGTGAGCAATTATTGGTTCCGCATGACCGCTTGCAGGAATGACGTAACCACTTGCGGGAATACCGTTCACCGCAACAATTTCAGACGAAAGATTTGGATTCACCTGACGATATTTTTGTGTGTTTTAGTGCATTTGTTTCTGAAGTGGAGCTGTCATTTTTCCTGTTCAAATACTATTTAAAAATTATATTTACAGATTCAAAGTCTAAAATATCGAAGATCCCAACTTTGGTTACGTTTGGACACAGAGTGCAAGCCTGTCAATGTTAAAACTTCCTAAATGTTTTGGCTATATGACCCATGTGGTGTGATATAAGAAGAAGCTGGAATAAGTGGATGTAAATTTATGCCGCTCTTGATTTTTTTTTCATATTTTAAATGGGTAAACTTTTCCTGAGTTTAATGCAATAAAACCAGCAAGAGTCACTCTTACGGTGACTGAATCTCTAATAGTATTTGAAAGTCATATTCTGGAAAAATACTAAATTGTTTAAGGCATTGAAATTCAAATTTGGTTATTAATAAATAGTCTTAATAGATTGCAGTAAATGGAAATAAAGCAAAGTGTATTTGTGTGTGTGTGTGTGTGTGTGTGTGTGTGTGTGTGTGTTTGTCTGTCTGTAGCTGGCTGCAGAACTGGTGGAGCAGCAGGAGTGCTCGCAGCCACCCAGAGAGTCTGTACAGCCGCTGGGAGCAGGATTATGATCTGCAGAACTTTAGTCAGTTTGGTCTTTTCTATGAGTACCTGGAAATGGGTGAGTTGCTTTTGTGTTCATTCTGAGAAGCAAATAAATACAAATCTCTCTTGTAGCCCAGTATTTTACAGACAGAGGGCACTGCTGTGTCCATAGCACTCATTGTTACTGCATCTGTATAACTCCTCTCTCTCTCTCTCTCTCTCTCTCTCTCTCTCTCTCTCTCTCTCTCTCTCTAGTAATCCAGTTTGGTTTTATCACATTGTTTGTGGCCTCCTTTCCGTTGGCTCCTCTCTTGGCTCTGATAAATAATATTCTGGAGGTGCGTGTGGATGCGTGGAAGTTAACCACTCAGTTCCGCAGACCGGTAGCAGCTAAAGCCCACAGCATTGGTGCCTGGGAAGAGATCCTGAACATGATTGCCGTCTTCTCTGTAGTAACCAATGTGAGAATCTTTCTTGACCCATGCAAAACCGCATATAATAAGCCTCAGTTATTCACTTACCATTTAAACACGGTGTTAACAGGTTTTCCGTATCATATGACTGCTACTAATGCAGTTTATAGGCTACAGCAAGCTGTTGTTCTTGTCATTTTCATTTCCACTCATTTGTTTTTCCTGATCAGGCATTCATTGTGGCATTTACCTCTGATATGATTCCTCGGCTGGTGTACCTATATGCATATCACCCAGGCAACGAGCTAACTCTGGAGGGCTACGTCAACAATAGCCTATCCATCTTCAACATCTCCCAGATCCCACCTCTAAACAGACCTGACGACGGTGAGAATCCTGCCTGGTTCAACAGCACTGAGATAACCACCTGCAGGTTTGTGTCTTTTTGTGTGCATGGATATGCTCCCCCCCACCCCCCAAGTAAAAACCAAATCACAATGTGAATTTGATTGTAAAAATCAGGATTTCAGGCTCAGGATTTATAGACTTTAATATTGTCAATGTGAACTGTGTTGTGTATAGGTACCGAGATTACCGCTACCCTGCAGGTCATCTACGTGAATACACCCACACCATGCAGTTCTGGCATATCCTGGCAGCCAAAATGGCTTTTATTATTATAATGGAGGTAGGCCTTTTCACTGTTGGTTCTGTTATTTGTTATGCATTTACAGAACCTCTGGTCTGCTAGTCCTAACATTGAGCTCATCATTTATCTTTATCTTTGTCTTTCTCAGCATGTTGTATTTGTGGTGAAGTTCTTTGTGGCATGGATGATTCCGGATGTGCCATCTGATGTGAAGGCTCGTATAAAGCGGGAACGCTACCTGGTCCAGGAGTACCTGCACAATTATGAAGTGGAGAAGCTTAAAGTGCAGCTGAGTCAGAATGGAGGCCAGTGCATCTGTCCTGAAATAACTGCAACTGCAACACATGAGGTGCTGTCCGAATGCCTGACCTAGCCTAAGCCACATCCCAATTTCCCTCAATGTAAAATCGTTAAGAAGCCACTTACCTCACCCTGGCCACAAACTCTTCTATCTGTGATGGCTCCTAATTTGGATCAGTTTTATTCTACCCATATTCATTTGAACAGCAGGGTCCTATATCAGGTTCTAAATAACTCTCTCACTGTGAGGTCTCATACACCTGACATGATGTGGCAATTTTTTTTTATTGTCTGTGACCTCTGGAGCTGGCCATGCTTTTCTTAAGCCATATGCTGTTGCCTCTTTCCTCTGTCCAAGTTCCTATTTGCTTAATTTCAAAACCTCATATTTGTTTTTTTGTTTGTTTGTTTTGGAGCAAGCCTTGCACATCCCCGTTTGAGAGATTTCCATCTATTTAAACTTCTTTAAAATCTCTAATGCATCCAAAGACAAAAAAAAGCCTTACCAACACCTGTCTTGGAGTGTATTACTCCTCCTGCAAGATAAATATTTAGCAATAGAGATGCCTCTAAAAGCTTGACTTCTGATGAGGGATGAGGTATATGTAAGGAACTCTGTGAAAATGGAGATTTTTAGAAAATTTTGTTTGTCAAATTTTAGCCTGTTTTTCTCAGTCTAGCTATATATTTTATATTTTACTATTTTGCCTATATCACAGAGAAAACTCTGTAGATTCAAATTACTACACATCAAAGCACTAAACATCACTTGGTGTTTCCACCATGCAACCATCATACTGTTATCACCTCTATGCAAATCAAATTAATATGCAACTTTGTTCTGACAGTCTTGTAATGTGGAGTGCTTCTATACCAATAGGAGTGAAAACGCCATACTTTCTGTAATGTGTCTGCAGTCAGGTGACATCAGTGCAGGCACATCTTTTAAAATGAAGATGGAATAGCTGATCATAGTTGAAGGCAATCAGAACATCCTATAAAGCAAATCTCGAGTAAATTCCAGCCAAAGTCTGCTATTCAAAAACTGAAGTGTTAGTATAATGAAGAGCAAACAACAGTTAATGCATGACTGAAAGAGCTGACTGGCCATGCGACTGGCTTTTAATGTGCCTTTATTTAACAACATGTTTATTCCTATGAAGGAGAGTCCAGCCGTAGTCATGGGGACACTGTGCCGGTCTTTGTTTTGTTCCTGTTTGTTTTTGCTCATTTTATGGGCGAGGAAAATGTGAGGAGTTTTTGCACAGGGTACTTGCTGAAGAAGGAATTTATTCATGATTATTGTATTACACTACAGTATCAGTGTTGTTCTAATTTCTAATCAAGATGATATGTAGAAGAGATTAGGTCATGTGAATCACTGTAAATGCTTTTGACAACCACCCCCTCTCGTTTACTTTCAGAGCTCTTTAAATCATTGTAGCACAATTAAATAAACTATTTGTGTTAACTTTTTTTTGTTTGTTTTTGGAAGAAAACACCTAGAAATACCAAAGGCACATGATGATTTTCCAGTACACTTCCTTTGCAAATGCATCTACAGAGACAAATCAGTTATATTCTAGTTTTGCTGTTTTTTTTTTTTGTTTTTTTTTGTTTTTGTTTTTTCAAATATTTGATTTGATTTCTGAAGATGTAATTATTTATATGCTGGTCTGATTTTTAATTTTAGTTTGCCTTAGATTGTTATTGAAATATGATTGTTAATTCCTTTAAAGAGCCTTCTGTTTTGTAGATATATGCACTATATGGACAAAAGTCTGGGGACACCTGACAGTCACACTGATATGTGGTTCTTACTTAGTGTTGCCACAAGGTTGGATGCCCGCAATTGTCTAGGATGATTCGCATGCTTTAGCATTACAATTTCCCTTCACTGGAACGCGCAGGCCCATAGCAAGTGCCAGAATGGCAATGCCTCTGTGCTCAAAATGAACTGACATGAAGACATGCTTTGCCAATACTGGAGTGAAAGAACTCTGGTGATCTGCAGAGAGCCCTGACCTCAACCCCACTGAACACCAACTGCACCCCAGGATTCACTTGACCTCAATGTCTGACCTCACTAATGCTGCTGTAGCTGAATGAACACACATGTCTACAGCTATGCTCCAAAATCTAGTGGAAAACCTTCCTAGAAGAGTGATGGTTGTTTTAACCGAAAAGGGGGAACTAATCTGAAATGGGATTTTCAACAAGGACATATTGATGAGATGGTCGGGTGTCCACAACGTCCAAATAGTGTACACACGGTATATCTAAAAACAAACTACTAGAAGCCACAGACACTAGTTTTTCAGTGCACCCTAAAATAAAGATATCATGTTTCTGAATCACTAAACAAGCTTTGCCTTTAAATTGTCTTGGTTAAATAAATACTTAATAAATAAGAGTTCATATTCAATCTTTCTGTGTGGTATTTGATGTACCTTTTCTTGATTGACAGCTTGTGCTTATTGTATGGCATCACATGTTGCATCATTTACTGCATAGATTATATAATACTGGTTAAAGCAGTTATCAAACTGTTATTGGTTCTGCATTCACGAATGAATATCATTTTAAATAAAACAACTTACATTTTGTATGTTTTCTTGTGTCCAAAGGTGTTTTATTTTGCATATACCTTCCAATTATTAAAATAAATTCACACGTCTACTTTAATTGCATTGTCTTTGTATTTACGGTTTTTGAGGTTAAGACAATTTGAGTGTGAGGCATTCCTCTTCTGACTATTTATGATGGCACACTATTTAACACAACACCATCACTGGAAGCAGATGGCATATCTCAGTTGATATTTGCCTTGATTTATTTCCTTGCTACCAAAGAATGCAGAAGTGGGAGTGGAAGGGGAAACCTTTCCATTAGTTCTTTTCTTCCATCACAGTGAGGCTGTGACAACAGAAGGGAGCATGATTTCTGAAATGGACACCAACCACACTCTCGTAAGTAAATACAGCAGCTCGCTCTTTCTTTTCTTTACATGATCTATACAGATAAACTTCAGTATTCAGCATAGACCATTATTGCCACTAATGTTATAGTCTTGTTTGACTGCAGTTAAGCTCTGGATTTTTAAAACCATGCTTTTGGTTTCTTTGTTCCTTTCCCTATGCAGGCATATTTTGAAACTCTATCCTGTAATATAACAGCTCCTGGTCAAGGAGCAATGCGTATAGTCCAGCTCTTCTTGATGCCAGGCATCTTTTTGGCAGTGTTGGTGCTTGGTGTGCCCCTTAACATCATCTCGCTGTTGGTGTTGTCCCGCCGGTTGGCACGGAGTAACCGCAGTACCCTGTTCCTCCACAACCTAGCACTGGCTGATATCTCCTGGTTGATGGTCTTGCCGTTCCTCATCCAGTTTCACTTGTCTGGAATGGAGTGGTCACTTGGTGGACTTTTTTGCAAGCTTATCCGCATGTTCTACCATAACTACTTCTACTTGAGCATATTCTTTGTGACCTGTGTGAGTGTCGACCGCTACCTGGCCATCGTACACCCTGTTTATTCGCCTGTTCTCCTTACTCACCAACGTGCCATCATGTTATGCATCACTGCTTGGGTGTTTGCCATATTGATGAGCATCCCAGTGGCCCAGTTGACTTTCATCTCAAACTGTCAGAGAGACAACAAGACTGTGTGCTCTATGTACATCTTCATGGGCACTGTCAAACAGTCCCTGCCGTATTCTCTCTGCTGTAGCTGTGTGGGATTCCTGGTACCGTTCACCGTGCTGAGCTACTGTTACATACGCAGTGTGTGCCAGCTGCGCAGACGGGTTGACCCGCGCCTCAGAGGACTGGCCTGTGAGCTTGGTGCAGTCATGGTCTTGTTTGGACTCTTTTACTTACCATATCACGTGAGTCGCAATATGGCTATTGCCATGCCATCACTAGCACCAGATAATCCATCAGCGTGGGAGATAGCTGACTTAGTGTTTAGTCTAGAGATGTGTGTGTGCGGGCTGACTTCATGTACTAACCCTTTATTCAGCTGCTTTGTGGGGAGGACACTTCGGAGGGAGCTATGGTCAACTCTCACCCAGCTGTGGAAGAAGCACAGAGTGGAACCTGAGCACAAGGAGGAGAGGACAACTGAGGAGTCTACGATTAGAGATAATAAGGCAAAAAGTTAGACCCTGGGTCCCAGACCACCACTGCAACACTAAACTTGTTTACACATAGCAAGTGTTCTCTAATAAGTTTTACATATGACATTGAAAGAGTGCATCAGATGTTCCAATATAAACAGCTATATTGAAATGGAGCTATAATCCGGTGCTTCAGTGCCCACTTGTGGACATTTTAGAAATACAAGTGACTCGATTGATCATGTGTCCTATTGTTCTTTCTTTCTGGCTCTCATTTTTTTATTTCTTGCAGACATTCATTTCGACGTGAATCTATCTACTTATCTATTTAACTACTGATGAAAGTGAAAAAACATAAACCTGAAACGATGCCCTAATCTCTATTCCATGCATTCTCGGTGCATTACCACCCGTTCTGCATTGTCTAGCCAATAACTTTTGAATATGAACCCAGTTAATCCTGAGGGTTTTGGGAGTGCTAGGGGTTTTTCCTCTACACTATACTTTGGGGTTGATCAGGAGCCTGTATTCCTTCCATGAGCCGGTTTCCTCTCAGGGAAGCTTAGAGACCTTACTGGTGATGAAATCTCGTTTCGAAGGTACTGCCTCCTTTACAGAGCCTTAAAATGACTTCTGACACATCACGAATCGAAATGTATCACCACAATGCAAATAATAATAATAATAATAATAATAATAATAATAGATGAGAAATCTAATGATGATAGGGACTTAATTGTGATATGGATTCATATTTCAGTTGTTGTTACCTGTGCATCTTATATCTGGGTAAATGGGAGTGAAAGGGGGCGCGAGCTCCGTGTGCGCGCAAACCCACGGTTGACAGAAAGCGCGCGCGCTCCCGCGCCCCTCCGCTCCGAAGGCGCGCGTGTCGGTTCGAGTGAAAGGGCAGCGCTGTGCTCCGTCTCACGCGCACTAAGTGGTCGTCTCTCCACCAAAATATGTCACGTCTCTGCCGTTAGCATTTGCAGGGGGCAATGGGAAGGGTAAACGCGCAGGGAGCATGGAGAAGCGGCGAGCATGCGCTGAACTCGAGGCACAGGGAAACTTGAAGGTTTGTGTGGCTGTACAAGAAGAGCATAAGTGAGTGCATGCAAGTGTAGGCGTTTTGTACAGCTCACCCTCACCTACAGCGGGATTAATGCCCGAAATCCAATTACACTCCAGCAAATAAATCCATACCTCCAGTTATCCCATTCCAGGATTATGGAATTTCATTGAGTGTGACAGTAAGCGCCGGTTTGGATATGGACACGGTGAAGGAGCGAGTTTTAGCCCCCGGGAAGGCGGGACTGAAGAACCTGGCGGGGAAGACCCTGGCACATATGCAAAGGTACAACTTCTTCCTTCACGGGGTTGTTTTTCTTTCTTTCTTTCTTTAATTCACCTGATTTTAGTCCATTGAAATGATGTGAATGTGAAGCTTCAGAACCCCCATCACTCGTGCTGATCGAAATTCTTTATTTTCTTCATTTTCTTCCTTTTTTGTCTAAATAATTGCTTTACTCCTTCATGACCATATTTGCATTATTTTCAAAGATCTTCGTTTATGAAATATGAAAATCATGAACATCATATTAGGGAAGAAAAAAAAAGATTCGGTCGTGATTACAATATATGCCGCTGGAGAGAGGATGCCCTGGTCGTGTCTTTCTTAAATAATTAATGAAAGCTTAGAGACGAGCTCAGAATTGATGGCACGATTTATAATCTCATCAACACACTCACGTCGGTCTCTCAGTGTATTCGCACTATAACACTGCGTTATCTGGTGGAAGACAGGAATAGGTGACATTTCTCTGAAAGTCAGATTTTCGTTTAATTTTTATTCGGAAGGTAAAGCGATCCCTTTTATACATTGTGTGTTTGTGTGTACATATATATACATATATACATACATATAATTTTTTTTTTTTTTTCAGTTTTGTGGGTAAGAAATAAAAACACACAACACACGCGACACACCTTTACAAACTCGGGTCCATATATCTTTTCGAACGAGGCTATTTATTCAATGCAATTTTTCCATTTCAGTTTATTTGACAGACTCATGTCCATAACCATACAAGACAAGACAGATAAAAAAATGAAGTATAAAAATCACAATAGAAGAATTAGATCACATACAGACATTTATTATTGAGTTAGGCTTCTGGACATCCTGTTTTTTCCTTGTGCCACCTTCTCTTGGGTAACATTCTCACTTACCAACAAGATTAACTGCAATTTCACTTAATATATACTCAGTAAGATTACTGATTTAATCACACACACACACACACACACACACACACGCACGCACAAATAAATTATGTACGTAATGCTATATGTGAATTTAGGGTATGAACATCGTATGAATATCATTTTGGGAATTAAGTGCCGAAAAGCATTTGAATTATTTGAATTATCTTAAAGAAACTCTGCAATGCGGCGCAAATATTTGCAAATATTGGCTATATATGACCCCTACATTGTATTCCTAAAAATATCGCATTTAAGGAATCTCACACATTTTCATATACAAACGCATTTATTACTGTTTTATTAAATGTTACAACCATGAAAATGATTTCGGGATAATACAAATATAGACACAGTATTAATATCAATAATAATAATAATAATAATAATAATAATAATAATAATAATAATAACAACAGCAACAACAACAACAACAGCAGGGCTCGTCGCCCACAGTGCTTGCTGACTTTGTGGATGGCTAAAGGAAAGTTTCTGAATGTGTCGTTTCCAGAGTTATTGAGAAGAAGCAGAAAACGGGCGAAGTGATCGAGCTGACGGAAGATGGCCGCCCCAAAGAGATTAGAGAGAGGAAAGCGCCGCTGTTTGACTGCGCGTGCTTCGGGCTGCCTCGCCGCTACATCATCGCCATCATGAGCGGCCTGGGCTTCTGCATTTCCTTCGGAATCCGCTGCAACCTCGGGGTTGCGATCGTGGGCATGGTCAACAACAGCACCGTGCACCAGGGCGGCAAGATCATCATCAAAGAGGTGCGACTGCAGGGACGGGTCCACATGTAATGCCCCGCCCACATGTAATGCCCCGCCCCTTTATTTGCTCCACTGCCATTCAGCAAGCTCTTATCTAACTGGTGATCAGGTGTTGGCCACGTGACCAGAACGATGTCGTCGACAGTTAAACGTCTACAAGCTTAAAACGTCTAACGTAAATGTCTGGATCTGATTCTTTAAAATAATGTCTAAGGACGAGACGAGGTTATTTCCATATGGAAGCACCTCAGTTTGTTTTTCTTTCAATTATTATTATTATTAGTAGTAGTAGTAGTAGTATTAGTAGTAGTAGTAGTTGTTGTTGTAGTTGTTGTATTATTGTTGTTATTGTTATTATTATTATTAGTAGTAGTAGTAGTAGTAGTAGTGTGCAATTTCCCACTTGTGGGACTAATAAAGGATTATCTTATCTTATGTTATGTTATCTTATCTTAGTAGAAGTAGTAGAAGTAGTTGTATTGTTATTGTTGTTGTTATTATTAATATTATTATTATTATTAGTAGTAGTAGTAGTGATAGTAGGTAATAAAATTAAAGACTAACCTATTGTACCTTTGTAGTAACCTATAGTATTATTGTATACTATGTATATACCTAATCATTTGTATTATTGTATACTGTGTATATACCTAATCTATAGTATTATTGTATGCTACGTATATACCTAATCTATAGTATTATTGTATGCTATGTATATA
>JAQLOM010000012.1:10104133-10114711 GCA_030068315.1 Chrysichthys thysi | reverse complement strand
CAGAGAAAGAATTTCACTGTGTGTCACGCTATGCTGTGGTGTGTTTCACGTGTGACTATCACTAGCACATTATTAAAAGCTATTATTAATAGCTTTTCTCTTCCTATACGTCTTCTTTAAGAAAGCCAAGTTTAACTGGGACCCGGAGACGGTGGGGATGATCCATGGCTCGTTCTTCTGGGGTTACATCGTGACACAGATCCCGGGAGGGTACATCTCCTCCAGACTGGCAGCCAACAGGTGACTGAACACATTTAACCAAAGTACTGTAACTTAAACACAGAGAGCACAGAGGACAAAACAAGCGGCTTAATAATAGCTTAATCATCTATACTTTATAGCAAATGATCTTCGTAGACCACGTTAGGTGGCGCATCATTTACTGTGTACATTAGTGAAAGGCTTGTGCTCAGTTAGCTGTGACTGTACTTGATCACTTTACTGTATGATCTAGAGATCACTTCCTGCATTTCAAAGACAGTAAAACAGATCTCCATTCAAAACAGATGACATGGATCCTACTCATTATATGCTGCTTTTAGGTGTACCTTAATACCTAGTACCTTAGATGTGAAATGTCAAACTATTTTTTAAGTAGCAAATAAAAAAAACAGAAAAGCTGCCATGCTGACCGGTGGAGAGGAGGCGGGGGTTTGGTGCTGCGCGTGCCTGCTGCTGCTGCTGCGCGTTAATGAGGTCTCCCGGGAGAGTCGCGAGCTTCCTTTATTGTATTCCAGCACAGTGATGTAGCTGCGGAATGCTACACGATCACATCCATGTTTGTTGACTATATAAGAACAGACACACTAATAGCCACCTGTTGAAATCTACGCAGGTAAATAATAAGTAAATAAATTTAGACAATAGGCTAAATAAAATGAAACAACTCAAAGTAAAACAAAATACAGTGCAAACACGATAGATTAACTCGATAAAACACTATATATATATATATATATATACTATATAGCATAGGCTGTCACAGATTTATTTAGATTTATTTATATCATTGCATTTACAAAAATAAAGATTTATTAAATCATCTAATTAGGTTAATTGTGCGTCAATTAGGGCCAAACTCCTGTCCGACCTTCTTTACTCCTTATTTGATTTTGATGTGGGTGACTCTAACAATCACCGTTCACCTGTAACTCATTTGCTCCATATTTACAGGGTGTTCGGGGCCGCCATCCTGCTGACGTCAACACTCAACATGTTTATTCCGTCGGCGGCGCGCGTGCACTACGGCTGCGTCATGTTTGTGAGGATATTACAGGGCCTGGTGGAGGTAAGCAGTGCACACCATGGTTTGTTAAGCACGTACAAGTGGACACGCCCCCTCACTTCTCATCAGATAATACGTGATGCACAAGTGCATATTTCACTCCTGAAGTCTATTAAAGCCTGTTTTCTGAAAGCCTGTCATGAGCTCTTTGTTCTACTTGTATCTGTGGTCTCAAGCTCAACCCCCTTTAAAACAGAGCAAACAGACACACCATAAGCAGACAGGACAGGGAGAAAATGAATGACAGGACATAATCCAAACAAGGCACCAGAGAGAGAGAGAGAGAGAGAGAGAGAGAGAGAGAGAGAGAGAGCAGTAGCATCTGTTGGTCTTTCACCAACTACGAGGTCATCAACTTTTACATCCTTTGTCATGTTCAACATAAATGATAACAGCAGGGTGAGCATGCGTTGTGAATAAAAGTGCACTGGAGGTTTAGTGTAACCTCAGCAACTTGTGTTTCTGTGTGTGCGTCGACCGATTAAAGCAAATTAAACATTAGCCTACCTGATCTCCATGATAGCCCAAGTAATTTATATCCATTAGTGACTGACTGGGTGCAAATTAGGAGGTAATGGAAATTTAGTGAAAGTATTAGTGGTCTAACAGTTTGCACTGACCACTAACAAAACCCCATGGGCTTTATTTTTATTTGTTTCTGTGCTTGCTTGCTTTTTTGCAAATGCTTGGTATCTAACCTTACTGTGTGCTCATTGTTTGTAACTGTTTGTAATATTTAGGTTTGCAAAGGCCTAATGTTATAAATAAAATTGAAGATATGCTATTAGATGAATTTTATATCCATCTTAAATCATTCATTGAATATAATCAATTACATTTTTATGTTTTAATACTAATATATATATATTAAACCAGTGTTGATATGAATTCAGGGTGTGACCTATCCAGCATGCCATGGTATCTGGAGCAAGTGGGCTCCGCCATTAGAGAGAAGTCGCTTGGCAACAACGTCTTTCTGTGGTAAATATAAAATCACCTATATCAAGTGCACTATTGCATGACTTCATTGTTATATTATGCAGGTCACCAAGATTCTCATTCTCTTTTAACCAACCCTCCAGGTTCCTATGCTGGTGCTGTAGTAGCCATGCCTCTGGCTGGGATCCTTGTGCAGTATTCAGGCTGGTCATCTGTCTTCTATATTTATGGTAAATTCAGTAATAATACACATGTAGCTTGTGCTTCAAATACAGTTGGGTTCGAAGCTCCATTAATGTAAGAATGTGTTATTTTGCACCTGACACCTAAAACCTTCTACCTCAATCTGTAGGGAGTTTTGGTATCGTTTGGTATGTGTTCTGGATCCTGGTGGCTTATGAGAGCCCAGCAGAACACCCCACTATTACAGATGAAGAGCGGCTTTACATAGAGGAGAGCATTGGAGAAGGGGCTCAGCTGCTTGGGGCAACTGAAGTGAGTAAACTATTGTGTAAAACATCCCCATTGCCAGTTGCAGAAGGAGGACATTGTGAGGACGTCTGCAATTACACACCATACTGTAGAAGCAGATGTCCAGATGGCCTTATTTGCAGAAATATGAATGCTTTAGTCTTTAATCTGACAAACTGTTTTTGCAGAAATTTAAGACACCCTGGAGAAAATTCTTCACTTCGATGCCTGTCTATGCAATTATTGTGGCCAACTTCTGCAGGAGCTGGACTTTCTACCTTCTGCTCATCAGCCAGCCAGCGTACTTCGAGGAGGTGTTTGGTTTTGAGATCAGTAAAGTGAGTTGAGTTGAAAAACACTTCTTATTGTTTGAGTATGCAATATTGTGTTCTTTAATAAGACTGAATGTCAGCTGCACTAATTGCAATGTTTATACTTACCCATACTTGTTGGTTTGTGGGGACAAAGTGTTGTAAAATTCATAACAGATTCAGGGTCAATCTAAGATGTCACACTCTTTGTATAATTGCTACTGACAAAATCACAGGCGAGAACTTTAGCTGCCATTATTTTATTGTAATTCATATGTTACCCATTTGACTATTTTGGAGATTGTTACACATTAGGCTATCTTGAAATTTCAAGCATACTGTAAGTAAAAATACCTAAACTTACATAGTGATTGATTTCATGTGCCCAGACAGAAAATATGCTATAAATCTGCTTACTGAAGACATTGTAAAATTGGACTGATTATGCACGTCATAACTGGCTCTGGCAATAAGTTATTGCTTAGCTGAAAGACTGGAGTCAAAGGCTGAATTCTGGTGGTTTGTATTCAAGGGTTTCTTTCAAGCAGACAGAATCTAAACTGGGACATCTGTCATACAATTTTATGACTGCTGTTGATTGTAATTTTGGAATATGATTTTAAATTAAAAAAAAATAATCATGACTTTTATCAATAAAGTATTTCCTGTATTCCTTTATGTGTGTGTGTGCTCAGGTTGGCATGCTGTCTGCTCTGCCTCACTTGGTGATGACCATCATAGTGCCCATAGGGGGCCAACTTGCTGACTTTTTACGCAGCAAGAACATCATGTCCACCACTAATGTCCGGAAGATAATGAATTGTGGAGGTAAACGTGACAACTATTAGTCCTCAGACAGGCCTCTGTTGGTGTGTGTATTTTCGGAGGAATCTGGACTTTTCTCAGGTTGACATGTACTTTGCATTGCTATAGGATTTGGGATGGAGGCAACACTGTTGTTGGTAGTTGGTTTCTCCCACAGTAAAGGTGTAGCCATCTCATTTCTGGTACTAGCAGTCGGTTTCAGTGGCTTTGCCATATCAGGTAAGAGAATCTTCAAAACTACTTTCTATGTGACACCCAGGTTTCACTTTAGCCACAAATTCAGGCTATGTTGATTTACTGCTTTCATCTTTCTGTACTCATTTATTGCTCTCTTCAAGGTTTTAATGTGAACCACCTGGACATTGCACCCAGGTATGCTAGTATACTAATGGGTATCTCCAATGGAGTTGGCACTCTTTCTGGAATGGTCTGCCCTCTCATAGTGGGTGCCATGACCAAAAACAAGGTAAAGTGAACAAACTGCGTTTTACCCAGTCCATTATTTACCTTTAAGATGATGTCCCTCTAAACTGTAAATGTGCTTTTTCCCCCTTATTTCCTTCTTAGACCCGGGAAGAATGGCAAAACGTGTTTCTGATTGCCTCCATGGTCCATTACGGTGGTGTGGTGTTTTATGGGATTTTTGCATCAGGTGAGAAGCAGTCATGGGCAGACCCAGAGATAACCAGTGAGGAGAAGTGCGGTTTCATTGATGAAGATGAGCTCGCTGAAGAGACCGGTGACATTACGCTTAGTCATGCTCCATTCGGAGCCCAGGGAGCCTTTGGGGTTCCCCAGAAATCATACGGGGCTACAACTCAGCTGAATGGGGGATGGGCAGAAGGCTGGGAGAAAAGGGAGGAGTTCATCCAGGAGGGGGCTGTGCAGGTCTATCCTCAGGGAGGAGATGGATACTCATAGGACACAGGAGCTGGGTACATGAAGGAAGAAAGTCACTACAGTTGTAAAAATCCTAGAAGAATGAAATGACTGTGGTGTCTGAACTAAAATGTACCAGCATACTATAAATATATCGCAGAGATGCCTCAGATAACACAGCTTGGTTCATGCAGACAAATTCAGAAATGATTATGCAGCAGGTAGGGAAGATTAAACCCTGATTATATCTAGAAATAGTTATAAACACAGTTAGAAAAGTATTTATGTATAAACCAATAATTCTAAATTCAAACTTATAATATTTCTTACAAACAATAACATTTCTGAAGCAACAGAATGGCTAGAACATTAGTACAAGTAAAAAAAAATTCAAATATTTTTAAGAGGAACATAAATATGTTCCACTTTTATAAGTTCAATTAAATATATATGATGTACTACTAACCATACGCAGTCTGGTTGTCAGGCTCCATCCGCACCCATCAGAGGATAAGGACTAACATAGGACCACTTTAGGTGGTGTAGGGCAATTCTCCATACAGTAGTGACACTGACATGGCAGTGATGTCTTAGTGTGGCACGTTTGCTGAATGTTACAAGATAAATCTTACAGAATGGTATGCAGTATAACCTCACAATCTAAAAGTCAGTAGGATATCTATATAGTAGTATAAATGTTTTGCAGTAAATTATAGTTTTGGTTAATTAACACATAACTGGTTGACCTCAATAGCACAGACTACTTGTTTCATGTTGACCTGATGAGCATTAATGCCCGCTAAGGACTACAAGTCTCAGGTTTACAGAGCACTTTTGACGTGAAACAATAGGTTGCCTATACTTGCATAATACACTTTTAACTACTCTGCTTACTTAGCACCTAAATTTAAGGGTGAAAGTAAAAGATTATGCCTGATATTTATCTAAACTAAAACTGAATAAATGACATTTCAAAAGAGAATATAATAGTATAGTTCATAGAATCTAATTATAGAAAAAATACTGATGTACCTTAACATATTGTGATTCAGACATGTAATATATGTCATGAAGCTTTTCATGTAAAGGATTTGTGTCTGACTGCTATGTTGTTTACATATTTGAAGTGCAATCTGGTATCCATTGTGCCACAAAACTCATTCTACAGTACTACATTTATTTTACGTATGCACAACAATGGAAAGCGTGTTGTAACAGTCCTGTATTGCCTCGCCATTACGGTTTGTACTTTGCCTAATATTGAGCCGGTCTTTAAGACACTTCATGTTCCATGTATCTCAAAGACACAATATGCCAGTTTCACAAGAACCGTGAATGCACCCTACAAGTATTCCTTAAAAAGTGAATCCGTTCGTTGTCTGTGTGTTTCTATAGATCTGCTGTTTATGTGAGACTGTTGTGAAGTTGGTTTGGTGATCTGTATGCTAATTGTTATACAAATGCCATATTTTTTATAGACAGCACCATATTAAGGAGCTGTTCGTTTATGAAGTGTACTGCAATGTCAAATGGAGCATGCTATATGTGTTGTCCAACTCGAATGTGTGGAAAGCGTCCCCTTCCGTTGAAACATTCAACAGAATGCATTCGTAGCTGTAGTGTTTCCAACTTCCATTCAAAGTTGGTGTGAGTTGTTTCGATAGACTTTGTAACAGCGATGGGCTTCTTGTCTAATATGTTAACTTGATATGCTACAAGCACAGGCTCATGATCTACACGTCAATACCTGAAATGGTTGATCGGAAAAAATGAAAAAGATGCATCGCAATAACTTTTTAAATATCTATCATAACGTGTAATGTGATTCCTACTCCTGTCATATTAGTTGTTCTCAAAGTGATGTAAGTTAAAAGTTACGTGGATGTGTAAAGGAATGGCTTAAATCTAGCTTGCTACCTTCAGGGGACACATGCTATAATATTATTCAACATTTTGTGCAGTTGGAACATGAGCCATGATTTCATTCTTCTCTAAAATGGACTGTCTAACTGGTCCATTGGGTGGCACTATGAAATAATTAACCAAAGCCCTCTATACATATATGGAAAAGATGATATATAAAAACATATGAAAGATATTTATTCCAAGATATTTAGAACATTCAGTATATCGCAGATAGAGAATACAAATCTATACTCAGTTCCTTACTTATAAACGGCATGTAAATACTCTGACAGATCTTCGGTTATGTCGAAGAGTAAATAATTAATGGCAAAAGTGTTACACTGTACTGTATAATTGTACTTTAAGATTTTATATAAAATGTGCCAAAATAACCCAAATAGCTCTCTAATTTTATTTCAAGGACCAAATATCACCTTTTCTAGTTATCTGTTGAGATTCTTTACCAACTGTAACATTTTGGATGACTTAGTCATTAAAATCTGATGATTGTGATTTGAAATCTGATGATTGTGATTTTTCTTGTTTATGCATTGTTTACACGTTGGCTCTAAACGTCTAGAGTAACATGGGTTCTTCCATTCCTGTTGTTCAGCACGGAGCCTTTATTTTTTTCTTACCTCTCTTCTAAATGCCTGATCCATTATAACACTTTATAGACAAGGCTGAGTCAATGATTCTACTTTAACCACCACACTGGGGCTATTGACCCCTGTTCTCTCTAAAAAAAAAAAAAAAACACCACCAACAACAAAAAAAACCGCCAACAAATTTCCACTAGGTAATTAGATTTAAACTATTTGCAAATCAATATTCTTTAACCACTTTACATGAAAGTGCTGAGTGGCCTTCTCATTTGTAAAGAACACAGTGGGCTTCTGGTTCTTACTATACAGTAAAAGTCAAATGTTTGGACACACCTTTTAATTCAGTGGGTTTTTTTCCTTTATTACTTTAAAGTCCCTTTACCTCTTAAAGTAATGATAGATTGTCATTCCTATACTTAACCTTGTGGCTCTGGACATAATATGGATTACTACAGTCATCAAATAGGGCTGTTTTATTATTATTACAATTTGCAGTTTGATTATCTCAAACGCATTAAAAAGGCAAGGAATTCCACTAATTAACGTTTGACAAGGCACACATTTTAATGGAAACTGTAACTGAAAAACATTTCTGGTGACTTCCTCATGAAGTGGGTTAAGATTATGCCAACAGTGTGCAAAGCTAAAGGTAAACAGTGGCTGCTTTGAAGGATCTTAAATATGAAACACGTTTTTTAACGTTTTTGTTTACCGCATAGTTCCATATATGTTCCATATGTTATTTCATAGATTTGATGTCTTCAATATTGCTCTACAATGTAGAAAACAGTCCACATGAAAAAACAATTATAAATGAGAAGGTGTTTCTGAACTTTTGACTGCTACTGTATATGAGAGCTTGTCTGAAAATAGCCATCCGGAAAAAAAAATCCAAATGTCTTTTTTTTCTCACATTTTTGAAAATGCGAAACTTATTGCAACTGCAGTGTCATATAAACATCCCCCATTATATAAAAATGTCCTGTGCTGGTTTGACTGCAAAATAAGGCAGTGAGTCAAGCTGGCACACACTAATGACCTAGACTGCACATGTTGATGTGACAGACCCTACAATCCTGTGACCAACCAACCTGAACATGTTTTCCCACAGCTAACCAACCACACCAGTCATGCCAATTGCCCTTTTGACATTTCCACCCAGATGATTACACCAGTGGGTGATCTTTCTCTAAATGAACTACTTCATGAGTTGTTTCTTTCTTTCTTTTTTTAATGACAATATGGCACGACTTCTTTACTGTATGTCAGTACAGCCTTAATGACAGAACGAAGAGGAAACTCTATTGTTTTGATTGCGTGTGTGTGTGTGTGTGTGCTGCTTAACACGTGAGCTGGAGTTTGAGGGCAGGTGTTTTGGGCTATCCACGGATCTCTAGGGGATTGCACATTCTAATCAAGCTTCAGAATGACTATTTAATGACAAGAGCTCAGCGGGGGCTCAGTATTGCCTAAACATGATTATCCTTCTGAACAAAGCACCTTTCCAATAAACACACCCGCTCTTACATCCAACCATTCGCTCGCTAATATTACCATGGTCAAAAATCTCAGAGCATTTACAGCAACAAAGCACAAAGAAATGGTAATCTCATCCTGATTTTAAAGCCCCAAACCAGGCAATCAACATTCACATGAAGGTTAATCAGTTTTCCAATTTATTTTCAGAAAACACACCTTTAGTTCAACTATTTATCATCTCAGAGCTCTATTTATGATTTTAAGAGTGCATTCTTGTGGGTGAATATTTCTTCCCTGATGCACAGTAATCTACGCAATCATAAAGCAACTCAGGATTGGGTTATGCAGTGGTGACCTAGATAGAACTTCAAAAGCACTGTCTCTGGATAACTTCTTGGAAGAGCATTGTATGTCACTATTTCAACGCAACACTACACATGTTGTGTGATCCAGTGCCCTTCTCACTGCATGTCTCTCCACTTGGTGCTAATATTATTTATACAACAGTTACTTCCAGTACACTAATCTGATTGGACAAGCAGTGTTCCAAGGGTGCTAATATATAACTGCACTGGTATGTTTCGATCTCTGTATCACTCCGCTCGTCTGTGTTCTCTGCATGAAATTCTACTTCCTAGTTTGAAACAGTTACTATCGAAGTGTTAACAACATCAGCAGCAGACAAGGCGAATGATACTTTTCAGGAATATACCTTTTGGCTTAAAATATGAAAGCTTGTCAGATGAAGATGAAAAGAAAGAAGGGATGACAATTTAAGTGAAAATTAGAAGCAGATAGGTGAAGTGCTATAAAGGGAGAGTGTCTTCTTCTAAACCATACATTTATTAATTTAAACAAGCAATTCCTAAACTCTTGTTGTTATTACTGTTAACTAATAAATGGTGCTTGAAGAACTGTTGTATTTCCCAATCGAGATAACGACACCCACACTGATACTCAGTAGAACAGCATGACCTCAAGTTTGATATTGCTTACTGATCTGCAACTGATTCTCATCTTTGCATTGAGTCTCACATAATTAACTCCATTAATAGATGCTTTGCTATTACTTAAAGCTAATAATTTCTGGATTAGTGTTAAGCCATGCTATTACTTAGTAAATATAGGGAAAGAATACATTATAGAGTGTCTCTTTGTGTTTTACTAACCACAGTACCCAGACAGCCATCTTTGTTCTCGCCACTTGCAGAGAAATGAATATTTCATCACTTATTAACACGTCTCCTGAAAGTGGCAACTACCTTCCCCTTCCCCATCTCATTCACACCATCCCAAAATAGTTGAGTTCCTGCTGGAACAGCAAGCTGCTGGGCTCTGACACGGCAGTCTCTCACTCCACTCTAAAAATCTGAGCAGACGCATGCTGAAAAGGTTGAACCCTGTGAGCAGTAAATACCCTAAAAGGATTTCCGACCTCTACATTGCTTAAAGAGAATGAAATATGGCTTAACTGCTAGAGATCTGATGTCACTATATTTAGATGGAGCTGAAATCCTAGAGCAGTGCCGTGTGCGTAATAAGAGTTTTGGTTAATGATTTTCTTTGAGGAATGGCTCATGAATTTGATTAGAGTCATTTGAAGTCTTCTGGTGCTCCTGGGACTCAGGTGGAGCTGAAGACCTTCTGCTTCTCTGCCTGACAGTGATCAAGAAGAGAGAAAGACTGGGGGTGGGAAGGGAAGAGAGAGAGAGAGGTCAGCGTAGACACATGTTGGGAAGAGGGTACATGTCCCTCGAGAGAGGCTCTCCTATTCAGCCCAGACCCATACCAGATGGGATCTGCTTTATGTATGTGTGTGTGTGTGTGTGTGTGTGTGTGTGTGTGTGTGTGTGTGTGTGTGTGTGTGTGTGTGTGTGTG
>JAQLOM010000012.1:10087698-10104033 GCA_030068315.1 Chrysichthys thysi | reverse complement strand
CAGGGGAGTGTGTGAGCACGGGTGGGGGGGGGGGGGGGGGGGGGTCACGTTTAATGAATGCTACACCTCACACTCCACTCCCTTTGATTAAAAAGTGATATGAAAGAGACTACTGGGGATGTCTACAACGGAGGGAAGTCAAAATGAACTATGAGCGCTGGACAAATATCTGCTCTTAGAAGCTTTTACTCAATCAAGCTTTACAGTTTCTTATTCTACTGGCAGATAATTTGGCTTGTTTCTAGAAATAAATGATTAAAATTCGAAAAGTGATCTGACAACAGAACAAAACTAGGAATAAAATGTCTATATGACGATATTTAAGAGATTTTCACCTGTTAAGATGCAATTTTTACAGTGCATTCACCCAAAGTGGATGATGAATGAACAACAAGATAAATAAATAAATAAATAAAATTTCATTTGATTCTTATATAGAAATGTGGCATCATGTACAATATAGGATATTATTTAATAAGACATATACACTTGATAAGTTTTTCTGACAGGCAATCATATAAATATTAACAGTGTACAGCACTTCAGAGAAAAACTCTGTCTCACACACACACGTGTAAGCATACATAACTGGGTGTGGGTGTGTGCACAGTATGATGGCGAGAGACAAAGAAAGAGGAGGAGTCTGTGTGCAATACAACTGAATCAGATTACTTGGGGATAAGATAGATAAAGAGATAAAGCAAGAGCCATAAAGCAACCAGGCTTAAAAAAGACAATACTAAATGAGTGATCGCAACCATGACCTTCCCCATGGGAAATATATGACATAAATATTGTTACCTTCAATAAAACCTTTCTTACAATGACATCTTCCTTGTTTCAGGTTATTTTCTTGGAACCTATTACCTCTTTTTAAGGATGAAACTACAGGCACTGTGTCTACAAATGAACTCTTCTTGTAATCCTATAAAATAGTTGCTGTATTGCATGTTAACTAGGTATAAATTAAATTATAGCTTGTCTAGATTTTAAGTGAATATTTTTAGGTGAGTATTCTAACTGGCCTCTTGATCTGAGACATTGATTTCCATCATGTATTTGAGAATAAATTAAAATGCAGTCTGAGCTTTAGGCATGAAGCCAGGGCAAATATGGTATAATTAAAGTATAATTACAGGTAGTCCTCAAGTTACGACGGAGATGGGTTCTGCCACATCCATTGTATGGCGAAAATATCATATGTCGAATCACTGTGTTGAGCCACTTAGCCTAGCTTAGCCCCACTTAGCCTAGCTTTGCCCCGCTTAGCCTACTTTAGCCTATCTTAGCCTAGCCTACCCAGGAGTCTTTTCCTGTAGAAGACATGCTTTTGAATTAAAATTAGCTCTTAAAGCACACAAAAAACCCCGTGGTAATGCACTGTACAGTACACCGATACACAAGGTAACTCAGTGAGTTGTGTGAGACAG
Organism: Chrysichthys thysi; assembly: GCA_030068315.1. Lineage (NCBI taxonomy): Eukaryota > Metazoa > Chordata > Actinopteri > Siluriformes > Claroteidae > Chrysichthys > Chrysichthys thysi. The sequence goes on along the minus strand of JAQLOM010000012.1, from coordinate 10,102,603 downwards.
CTAACCAAAATGGCCCCAGTTTGCTTCCCAGAAATCTGGTCACCTTAGCATACATCATATGGTTACGCTGGCCTGCTAGCGATGCCTGCCCCGAATTTTAAATATTACAGTATAAATATTTGTGTGTGTGTGTGTGTGTGTGTGTGTGTGTGTGTGTGTGTGTGTGTGTGTGTGTGTGTGTGTGTGACTGTGCTGCCACACTTATTTACCCTGAAACTCCTAACTATACAGATGCAAAGAATTATTACTTTAGGCAAAAATGGGGAAATTACACTACATTTTTTTTGTTTAACTATTTTTTCTTCGGTATTGTTATTTTGTTGAATAAATTCAAATGCAAGATATTCCCTGATACCAAATGAAACGTTACAGCTGATATAGAATTTTCACGATATATCGGTTCAATTGTAGTAATGCCCACTAATGAGTTAAAGTTACTCGAGAAACTTTCGGAATTAGCTATATTAACTCAATAACTTCTCCAATTCTTTGGTATAGCAGAATTTGCCATGTGAACATGATTTTGCTCTGCAGGATGAGGTTTTGTGGATTGAAATGCTCTGGGTTCATGATCTCAAGGAACAATGACAATACATCACCTACATCTTTACAGTCTTGAACACTCAGGTCATTCTTGTTTACTGCTGCTGTGCTGGATAAATTGGTTGGCTCTGTGATGACATCTGTGAGTGCAGGTATTCAACAGCAGAGCTGCTTAATGTGTTTTCATCTCTACAAACTACCCAGTGCTGCTGTGTGAAGAAACACTGCAATAAAACAGTGCGAAACAGGAAAAGTACAAAAAGCACCTGCTATACCACAAGAGGAAAATGTGAAACAGCTCCAAAGGGAATACAAGCACTAGCTGTAGTCCTGTATTAATCACACAAGCAGTGGGTTAACATGTTGCCACTTCAGTATTATATGACATAATCTTCACAATATACCAATACTTCTACCTCAGAAGAATCTCAGAATAACTCGATCACACTGGGATTGAGAGATATCTCACCAAGATGTGACAACTGAACTTGCCCTTCCCTTTCCACCCATTTGCTGACTTTTTTTTGTTACTGTTCTCTTACTGTCTGGCACTCCATCCAGTGATGTGTGAAGCTGGGTAAGTATATAGAAGTGTGTTGAAGACTGATAAGTCGGTACTAGACATGCAGTGCGGCTGCTAATTACAGTGAAGCCAAACAGACATGAGTCATGACACTGTTCTCACGATCTGCACATCAAATCAATCCACTACCTCGGACCATTATTAGTTGAGCTTCACAACTTAGTAGGAACTGCTACAATTTAATTTAAAAAATGTGCACATTCTGCAATCTATTACCATAAATAGACGAGACTGTAAGTTTTCTCCATAATAGCCTTGAGTGGTGATACATTTATACACAGTTATACACTGTTTTTTTTTTTTAATTCGTCATGAAATATATTTAGAATTTCACATTTTCAAAGGTAATGATATTTAGAGAGGTAGAGAGATGGCCTAGATTTGCCAGGAATGTTGATTCTTTAAAAAGCAGGGAATCATTTTTAAATTCTTGCCCCAGTGAGCTTTTTGTGGTGTCATTATTTATACTGGCATTACACGTTTTCCTTATCACACTGTCACATATTGTATATTATATTCATTACTGCACTATTTCAGGATAAAAACTTAACTTTATACGAATGAAAACACTCCTCTTAGTTAAATGAGCAGGAGATGACAGCTGCACATGGCAGTGTGTGTTTGTCTGAGGGTTTAGTTGTTAGAGTCTCTCATGGATAGACTGATAGATCCCATACTCCCCGCTGTACTAAAACCACTGACCCTCAGTTAGGAACTGTCACTGGTTTTTCATTACAGGCTTAATGAGCCGTGGCCTTGTTGGTGTTTCCCCTCTTCTTTCTTATTGAGCATTGCGATTCAGTGAAGGGCCTTGAATTATAATTAGGTGTGTAGTGGGAGGGGGACTTCATTACTGGAAATGAGTGTTTTCATCAGCTCACATGGTGTCAGATACCATGCAAGACTATTTAATCACTTGCTGCCTAAAAGATTTTTTTTCTGTACTAGGTGTCACTGCTCAAGCCATGCTTTCTTTATAACCCATTACACACTACAAGGTTAATATAATTCTGGAATTATACACAAGTCTACATGAGCTAAGATCAACCAACCAGCTATCACAGTCCCGGGAGAACGTATTCCATGAGGGGAAGCCTCAAATACATGAAAATGAGAATGAAAATGTCTAGGCCCATTTCCAAAAAGGGGGTTCGTTCAAGGAATACAAAATGAAAGTTAAAATTGTGACTGACGAAAAAAGTTCCATCATATATTCCGGCTGCAAGAACAGCATCTCATTAGCATTTTCCTAGTTTATACATGCTAAATCAATGTTTGCACTGGCCTTCTGCTGCTGGCTCTCTACGTAGCGGTGCTGAGACTTCACGTTTCCATGGTTTCCAGGGCGAGAAAGGAAAGAAAAGGGAAGGAAAAATTCCATCTCATCTGCAGAGATACAGCAGCAACTACGAATCAGGCATTCTATCTGTTTTAGAACAACCAGCAAGATTATTTTGCTATATTGCTGTCATTTCACTTGGATATTACACCTAATGCAGGGCTCCACATCTACAAGAAGTAGATTAATCAGCATTAGTGCCACTCACCTGTCTGAGTTCCTCTTTAATAAAGTGTAATTATCTTAAACACAGTCACTGACCTGGTCTCTCTTGTACAACAAGCCTAATCCAAGTCACGAACTCCATCTGACTTAATTATTTAATATTAAAATCTCATAAAGGCTAGCTTTTCCATAAACTGCTTTCAGCACCCTGATCTGGATGTCTTGACCGGACTGAGTGACAACATAAATTATTAATTAGCTGATGCAAATGCTCTCTCTCTCTCTCTATCTCCTGTCCTAATCTGCGAAGCTGAGGAAATAACAGGACAGCGTGTCCTCAAGGGACCAATTTAGGAGCTGTGCACATTCACCATTCAGGCATTACTTTCCATTAAAGATGGGCTCAGATGCCTAATGCCAATCGTTGCCAAGGCAACAAGTGATTCCACCATCTGTCACGGCACTTAATCTTAATTAAGAAACGTAGAAGGAGTCAGATACTCTGGCTCAAGAGAAATACGATGTGTTTTAAATTTCATTAGATGCATCCGGTCAGAGGTTATAATACAATACGCTCAACCCGAACAATAATTCACATTCCGTTCAGCACAGCTGTGGGTAATAAACAATTATGTAAATAAAATGGATCTTTTATTACATTTTAATACACAAATGAGATTACAGTACGGGCTGTTCTGACAGCTAATTTGGTAATATTGCAGCTCTGTAGTCGGGGAGAATGTGCAGATCTGTTAAAGAGCACTGTCTCCCCCTGTCTGCCATCTAACTACAACGCTGACTTCGTCTTCGTCTGTGATAACTCAAAAGAGTGACACAGCTTTCACTTCAGCTGTACAAGCAGGTCTGCCCACACACTCAGTCCCTCGACTTCAAAGTCCCCGTCAGCCTCTTTAAGAGCAACCAACTGTTCTTCAGTGTCATCTTTTAACGGTGACCCTGAGCTCCATAAGGACCTAACCCGTTCCACTAGTGTCGGAAATGACACTGCAGTGTCACAAGGCTGCATCCATAATCCACTGCTCACATCATACACCAAGGAGGATGCAGAGTGTTTTAAAATGTCCCAGTAAGCAAGCCTAAATGTTGGCCATTGTTGAGAAAGTTTGGTGCATAGTTCAGGAGGTAAAGACTGACACATCCTGGGCAGCAAGCCATCACGTCCTTGTAACCAGTCGAGCAGAAATCCTTGAGCTCTGGTGTCTTCACTCATGGTATCTGGTGACAGCAGGGCAGCTGCTATGAGTGCCCAAAAGCTGTCCTGTCCTTCTCCACTGTCCTCCAGCAAACAGTCCAGTAAGTGTGAAGCGTATGCCTGGTTGCCTGGGCGGCTCTGTATGGCCTGGATGCGCTGTAGGAGCATGGTGGCCTGAACCTGTGTGCCAACTGACAGGCCTGACTCACACTTCCGGCTCAGTGTGAAGTCGCCCAGGAGTTGACACGCTGACCTGCACGCGCTGAGAGCACTGAGGTCAACACATTGACCAGCATCTTCAGCCAGTCCAGACCTGTCCAAAAGGGATTTAAGAACAGGCTGTGGAGTCGCGGGGTTTTTCAGCAGAGCAACAAGCAGCCGGTGGCGGCTCTGCGCCACATCAGACAGAGTCACGCGCCGGCACGAGCCGAACGTGCGCTCCAGCAGCTGGTGGGTCTCGCGCAGGCGGCTCTCTAAAGCCGCTCGGACTGACGGGTTTGTGTGGAAGCGAGCGTGGAGCTGCTCGCAGTAATGTGCCCACTGAAATGCCCTGTCCACGGTCTCACCGTCCCACTCAGTCACGTGGTCAGTGTGCGCCACGGCCAGCAGCTCCACGGTGCTCTCCAGGTTCTGCAGGACAGACTCCATGCGGCGCGCGCACTCTGTACCCCCGCATTCCACACGGAGCTTCACACAGCACAGGCTTTCTTATCCTTCATGGTTTGGACTCTGTAAAAGTGTAGTAACGTGTAGGGAAAAGAAAACTAAAACCGGAACCAAGCAAACAGAAGAGTAAAAAGGAGCTACAAGAGTATAAACACCGAACAGGAGACTCCCGCCGGACCAAACGGGGACGCGGGTGTGACGTCACCTCGGGGCGCGAGAGCGCCTGGGCTAATTTTCAAAATAAAAGACTTAAACCACGACGTACCTTGAAACTTATATAAAGACGTTCTTGTGTGAACTGATAAACCTTCATTTATAAAAGTAAAAATTAAAATAATAATAATAATAATAGTAAATTTATATGTGTTGTTGTTGCCCTTCATCAGAATCAGAATCAGAATACTTTATTAATCCCTGAGGAAATTATGTATCATCTTAATCCAACCAACATCAGCCCAGGTTTGTTGTATTTGTATTGATTTTCTGGTTCACTGATCTTATCTACTATTTAAATGTATTTATAGTTTGCCTACATTGGGTAATTTTACAACGCAGGTAAAATACCTATTTAAGTAAACATTACACGTTATTGTTTTTACGACAGGCTTCATGCTAGACTGAGGTTTGGGATGTGTTTTAAGATTTGATATTGTTTGAGTCAAGTTGACACTGGACAACCCTGTGTCGGCCTGTTTTCGTGATAATTATCGTTTCCTTTCCATATGAATTTATAATTCAACGTCGCAATAAAAGAGAATAATTCGTCTTAGCTTCAAGACACCGGAGGAGCGAGTTGTGCCACCGTGCTGTGTGTTTGTGCAGTCGATAATCTGTGATGTGAACGGTCCTGATCAAAAGCGTGCAATCGGCGCAGCTGCACTGTTCATTACGACTCACTGAGTCGATTCTTTTGAACAGACAAGAAGTGTGACATGTCTTAATCAGATTATGTGTTGTGAGGACTTTGATTTAGGTACTAATCTTATTAACATACAAACACTATGATTTTCAATCATTTCATATTTTCACATTTTCTATATAAATATTCCAGGAATAGGAATTTTTCACCTCATAATTAATATGCGAGATAAAAAGATAATTAGGAACCGTTGACAGTTTAAATTAGTTTCTAATAGCCTGTATATTCTAAACTATTTAAAGACTTATGCCTGCTAGAAGTGAATACGATTCAAATAGAAAGAGAGGCGACTAGATATTTCGGCTAAAACGTTCGATTCTTTAATCTAGAGAGTCGATTCTTTTGAATCAAAGAGTCGGTTTTAAAGATCGATTCGTGTGGACGAGGTGTCCTGCTTGTAGCGCGCGCGGGGAGTTGTGAATAGTTGTGCGATGGCAGAGCGGAGCGCGAGGAAGACCAGAAGCGGGGAAACGCGGCCACCGAGCGGAGCTGAGAAAGCATGAGCATTGGCCCACGGACAGAAACAATCAGGCCACAGCTTTCTCAGAGCATTGCGTTTCCGAAGGTGAGTCAAAATGCAAACCGAGTTGGAAGAACTGGAAGGATAAACTTGTTGAAGGAATGATATTTTCCCCATGCATTTTCACGTGGTGGTGTGGCTCTTGCACAACACTGATGTAACATTAGATTTACGTTGAGCACATTTTATTGATTTGCATCCCCTAGACCTACAGTCGGGAAGCTTAAGTAAAAGATGATCGATGACAAACTGATATTCTCCAGTACAGCAATAGATTTCTGGTGCTACTGTGAGTTAAATAAAAACATTTCAATCGTTTTATCGTATCATAAACGTTAACCTCAGGCGTTCCATTTGGATTGCTCAAGTGCACTGACATGATATTTCTTCTCTGCATTCTGTAGTTGAGTGCAATAACAGACGCCTCTGTAAGCCACCGAGCGGACGGTGAAGTGAACTTGTGTTGGATGTTGCAGGGACTATCGGCAGAGGGATGGAAAGCATTTGGGAACTTTATCACTGTCTGTCTAACGCACCCTGTGTCACACGTGTGGTTTCTTTATAGGAAGGCAAAAATAGATGCAGCTATAGAGAGAGTCTGAACCCAGCAGCTTTAAAATATTAAAGCTGCTGTAAAAACCAAGAAGACACAATGTCATGCACACATGCTGTAGTGAGAACAAAATAGGTCACTTTTATTTGAAAAGTTTCCTTTAAAGCCAGCAGAAAGTTTCACATTTTACTTTCATATGAGCGATTAAGAAGTTATTGTACTTTTCACAGCCATAATAAAGACAGAAACCTCAGTCAAAATAATTCAAGTCAATCTGTTAAACTGAGTAGGCAGTGAATTAATAAGTCTCTCTCTCTCTCTCTCTCTCTCTCTCTCTCTCTCTGAAGAACCAAGGGGTAGTAGCCTCTGAGTTTTCAAAAGCTATTAAACCAGAGTTCCATTACTTTTGCTCATTTAAAAGACTCCTTCTGCGTACAAGAAACAGATCATTTGCTTTGGCTTTTACACAGTAAAAATGACCCCTGTTTATGCTAACCAAGAATGATAAAAAAAAAGTCCAATAGGTATCTGTACAAATGAGCTATAAAGTGTGTATATATATATATACTGTATATAGTATTTATACATATGAACAAACCACTGATTGTTTCATTCCGTTTTTAGGCAGACTGTAAAGGACAGTCAGGGCAGCAGAAAGAAAAAGAGATTTGTTCCTTTGGGAATGACACAGCGTTCAGCTCATGTAACTGAAGCAGTTCTCTTGTGAATGTGAGCCTTTGTTAGGCAATCTCCGCACCACAGGTTAAAGGTTATAGGTCATAGGTGTAGAGTGTGATCTTCTGATACTTCAGTGCCAGTTTAACCAATCATTGTCATATTATTGTTATGCATACAGTTACTCCTTATGTGTACAAAAAGAGAAGTTGGCTTTTAATTATTAAAATGTTCAAGCTTAATGTTGATTGATGGCATTGATTATTTGCTGCCAGTTTACTTTTCTTATCATGCACCCCACTCCACACACTGACTTTTCACCTCAGCTACTTCTAACTCTGACTGTGTCTAGCTGAATCTGTGTCCAGTGTGTAAAGGGCTTTCCTATTGACTCAGCTGGTTTGAATCTGGATACATCATTCTGTGAACACCCCAGTTATGGGGTTTAGCATGTGTTTTAGCTATGTTTCATTTCTGTGTGCTCTGAGGAGGCATACCTACAGACTAGAGGTAATCGTGATGGCTGGACAAAGGTAGTGAAGGATTATGTATCTATATCAGCGTAGTGTTGTATTCAGTGATGGGACTGTATGTTCCCTGATAAGTTGATAGTTTTCTGTTTACTTAAGGCGGACTTCTAGGTCTGTTTTGTAATATCTTCCTGTGGTACCATATATCAGTTTGGACAAAGATGAAGAGGATGTAGTCATAATACCGTATCTGCCATGTTATCAGTGTTTGTCTTTGGATATTGTAAATGATGTCATTCATGTAGGTATGGTGCTTTTTTGATGAGCATGGCAGCACTGTGTCTTATTTGAATTTATTTAAAAAGAAGGTAAAAGGATGGCAGTGTAATCTGGACCACACTGGCTACTTGGCAATGTATCATCAAATGATGGTTTATATTAATGTTGGGCATTCCAATCTGTTAGTTGATGCTGCAGAGAACAACAGTTCTTACTAAAGTCACATTTGTCCTGTCAATGTGAGCAGCTCACCAAGGGAGAAGAAGATGCTCTGACTGTCACCACTTTGTGATGGTGTTAAATAGCTTGCTGCAGACAGCGAGCCCAGGGATTTATGTGTTTATGCGGGAGTCACACCTGTGTGCCAGAACAGAACTGAGCTTGGCATTGCACAGAGTGCACAGCCTTTCAGTTTCAGAGGTCAGTTGTCCTTTGAGAGACATTTTGGGTCTATGTCCCTGTCTTCTCTCTCTCTCTCTCTCTCTCTCTCTCTCTCCATTCTCTCCCACTTTTTCTCTATGATTACCTGTATGAAAGAGCTACTGTGTGGCAGGAAGTTGAGTGAGAGTCAAGAGAGGCCAGTGAGCAAGAATGTCCTATGCCCAGTATCATAGATTTAACTGTAACCCAAACCAGTGGTGAAGAATAGCAAAGCACAGACTGTTCTTTATACACATTGAAGCAAATAGCGATTTGGGTCATTTCAGTTTCATTCTTTCTGCTTGGTGCCATGTGATCATTGTTAGTACACAAAGAGAAACACAAGACATCACACTTGTACTCACATTTGCCTTTACAGTTATTCATTTGGTAAAAGCTTTTAACCAAACCATCTGGTTTTTTGAGGACTCAAAAGTATTGGAGAACTTTGTATGTATCAAGTGACTGGGAGCAAATCTAAGATAGTTCTAGGAAGAAACTAATGAAACAGGCAGTAAATACAATAGCTGGACTAAAGGAACCATGCTATACTTACACTGGTGATGATGTAGTCTCTAGAACCAGATTTTCTAGTTTGATTGTCAGGAGAACTAATAATGATGAGATCTTAAAGACTAGAAGGTTCTTGTTACAGTCTGCTTCAATCAAAGTCTTCTTAGACATTGGTGTGATGTTTTAACATGCCAGACTCAAAAACTGTTTGTTCTTATTAGAAATGTTATAAAGCATTAATGACAAAGTTTGCATTAAAAAAAATGTTGCATGCATAGAACAATCTACAGTAAGTTAATGTTAGCAAGTGACAGCCATTGGTTGCAAAGGTTTAATAGTGAAGTCTTAGGGCTGTAGTTGGTCATTCTCCATGTTGGGCTCTCTGTAAATGTGTTAATTTGGAGCAGTGATTGTCAGAACATTCTAAGTCTAAGTCCTATTTCTGTTATAATTTGTTTTGTACAAAAGCATCTGTTGAATTAATACTTGCAAAATGGCAAAAGAAGCAATGAAATGGGAAAATCTATTCCCAGTGAGGAACAGAGAGTGTCCATAAACACATGTTTGAGGTACTTAGTCATCACCTGATGTGATTTGGATTTTTTCACTCCTGCACAACATACTGTATGATCTTCCTTCGACTGATGAATAAACCTAAATGGACTGAGTAAGTCACAACTTACTTTGAAGTTTTGTGTCAAAGTGTATTCATGTTAGAGTTCTTCACACAAATGCGTTACTGTCTGAGGGCCATTTAAATTTGCAGAGAACTTTCCTTTCCTTCAAAGTAAGCATTGTTGGATCCTGACCACAAAATGACCCTTTTGTAAGAAGAGATTGAAACTAAACCTGGAAAATGATGAGAGAACTGTGAAAAGAGGCTGGGCCTATGATGAAAGAGGAGTGAGAGGATGATCAGAAGAAAGAAAGCCTTAGTGATTGCCTTGAGAAAGTGAAATTATTAACTGAAGCCCTTCATCTTGGCTAAATCTATGAAAATCTGTGAAATCTAGACTCTACCTTTGACATCTGACTCTCCCAGAACAGGCTTAGTTTGGACAGGTAAAACTGAAGGCTTTTTCCCACATCTGCTATCAGTTTGGGTAGTCTAAAGACTGAAATCACTCTAAACTCTATAGTTTCTGAATCCAATATATGTACTTTTTTTGGAAAATGATTAGGATTCAATAGCTTATATAAATCCATTTGGGAGAAAAGAATATATAACTGAATTGAAACAAGTTAAGATTTAAACAGAGTCTTGGCTCGTGAGTGCAGAAAAGCATTTGTACTATCTCCAGGAGATGGCGAGTTTGAATCCTGATGATGCCACAGCATCCATGGCTGGAAGCCCAGGGAGCAAAATTGGCCATGCGCTCTTGGTGGGAGGGATGGCATTACTGTCTCTCCCCTGTCAATCAGAGTGGCACTCGCCAACTGCAGATGCTTATGAGCTTATACATACAATGAAGTGTAGTCTGTACTTTCCTCTATCTACCCTGTGATGTAGCATGAGCAGCAGTTCAAAAAGATGTGGTTAGCTGGATACACATGTTTCAGAGAAAGTGCGTTTTAGCCTAGGGCAGTGATGGCTCAGTGGTTAAGGCTCTGAGTTACTGATCGGAACGTCAAGCCCTACATTGCCAAGTTGCCACTGTTGGGCCCTTCACCCTCTCTGCTCCGTTTCAACAACCTGGGATATGCAAAGAAAAGGATTTCACTGTGCTTTAATGTATATGTGACAAATGAAAGGCACCCTTCTTCACCCTCCCTGGTTGGTAGTGGTCATAGGATAGGTGCCAGCTGGTTGGGATTTGGCAAATGACCAAACTGAGGAGAAAATGGGAAAGAAGAATGTAGAATGAGACATCTTTATGCTTTGTTAATGCTAGTAAAATACCAATTGTAGCTTATAGTGAATGTCTCTATCAATGGGTTTTCCATTTCTGGAGCCTCTGTAGCCTTATTTCTCCATCTCTTTCAGCCTTCACTCTGTTCTCTCTTTTTAGGCTAGTGAAGCAGGGCAAGCATGTGCAGCTCTCTGAGTCCTAAGCAGCACCCGTTTGGCCCAGGCCTCACTGACCTACAGCAGTACAGTCTGTGGCTGGCCAGCAGACATGAAGCCAGCCTGCTGCCTATGAAGGAGGACCTGGCTCTCTGGCTCACCAGCATGCTGGGTAAGTAGGGAACAGTATTCTTAAATGTGTAGAGCACAGTGAGTGTCTTAATTTATTTCTTGTGGGACGTAATTTGCAGAAACTCATATCAAGGCTGATGAAAAGCATATTATGAAGAATTTAAGGGAGATAAAAGAGGATGAGGACAATACATTTAAGTCAAACATCCTTCATCATCTTGACAGTATTTAATGTTTACTTAGTTATGGACATTTTGCATTAGTAAAGAAGCCAAACAGATCCTGTTCCAAAGTCAAGCAGGAAGTCATATAATTTGCATTGCTTACAGCATGTCCTACTGCAATATTTACCTTTGTCAGGTTCACATCATCATTTAGGTGTATAGGGTGCTGTTGTGTGTTTTTAACACATTTATTAAAGTTTAAAGTTTAGTAACGGTTATCTGTTTACAGCAGTTGCATTATGTATCTTTGTTCTGTTGTCTGTGATTATTCATACTTCACGAATCATGAATGGCTGTTGTACACAAGATTTTAAATCGTGTGGGAACTGTTTAAGTAATTGGGTTTTTTTTTGTGAAATGCTCAGGTTAAAGAGTATTACTGATGAACACTTTGTAATACTGATTCTGTAACATGTTCTAGGCATCATGGGTCGCTGACTCACAGTTTGGGTAAATGTCTGTGGAGTTTCGCATGTTCTTCTCGTGTCAAGGATTTCACCTGCATCCTCAGGTTTCCTCCCATCTCCCAAACACATGCTGATAGGTTGATTGGCTACACTAAATTGCCCCTTGCTGCTAACGTGTGTGCATAGTGTCCTGTGATGGACTAGTGTCCTATACCCACTGGATCCACCAGAACCCTGGCCATAATAATGTGGATTCTAAAGTAGAATGACTAAATTACAATACTGTACTTTTCTCTCACTTTGTTCCTACATTATTTTGCATTTAATTTGCACCATTGTACTGCTGATTTTGACTACACTCAAGACCAGTACTCAAGTATTGCACGGATATTACGAGAAAAATGGTGGTGTGTCATGATTCTGGCGCAAGTGTGTATGTGTGGAGTGGGACGTCAGTGGAATGTCTGGCAGTAAGCAGGTTGTGTACAGCCAGCAGAGGCAGTGCTGCTGGTCTGCCTGGAGCTGATGGAGAAGAGCATTGGACCACACGAGCACCACACCAACCACACTCTCCTCACTGCACTCATCTTGAACCTTTACATTCATTAGTGGTGTGTGGCTGAATCTAATGTGATATGAAAGCATATATCTGTCTACAGATGTGTGTAAGTGGAGTGATGTACGAGCGAAGCTGAAGCGGCTATGACTGCTCAGTAGGAGCTGCTGTGCAGAATAGGCAGAATTCCTGTCTATATCTCAGCTCTAGTGGTGTTTATTTACACAGTCACAGTCCTGTTATTTCTGGCATGTCATTTCTATGTGTGAATTGCTGTAGAATTTCAGTTGAGTTCAGTTGGATTCATGAAGTACTTGGTTTGATTTAAATGCGTCTGCTTCACGTTTGTAATAGAAACTCTAGCTGGAGGCTGGCATTCAAACCTCGTTTTAAGGCATGCTATAGAGTTTATTTTGCTTTACTGTATGGAGAAAGCATGAAGGGGGGCAGGAAAATGGAGGGGATTTTATAAACTCTCAATTTCTCTTTCTGCTCCCCGTTCTTTACTTCCCACATTTGGAACTCATTAAAGCCTCAAAAACCCCTTCTACCACTAGTGCACCCCTCTGTTTTAGAAACAAAAAAAAAATTGATGAAAAAAATATACTCTTTCCACAGAACCCCCTGCCACCACCTCCTATTTCAGGGTGATCTAACTGAGAAGGAATGGTCATCTGGAAGCCAGTCAAAACCAGCAGCCACATGTTGATCAGTATAGTATCTGTGAGCATGTGTGTGTGTTATCTAGGCTATTATGCTACAAAACGACCAGCTGTTTTCTGTTGAGGCATCACCGCTGCTGTTTGTGCTCTTTGCTCCACACCGGAACAAGTGTTTATCAGTTAATTTCAGCTTCATTAATTTCACACTTCAGTGACACCTGACCTGCACATAGATCACTTCATAAATTCAGGACTTATTTACTTCACCAGAACGGCAAGTTGTGTTTGATAGCTTTTTTAAACTGTACTCTAAGGTACTTGAACCATGCCCAGAACAGTTGAACGCAGGCATGTTTCTAAGGTTTAGGGTTCTGATTGTTTATATACTCTGCCTTCTTCTGTTTCCTTTTCTCCCAGGTGTTGAAATCACAGCAGAAAGTTTCATGGACAGGTTAGATAATGGCTTCCTGTTGTGTCAGCTGGCTGAGACGCTGCAGGAGAAATTTAGGCAGAACAGTGGAGAACTGTCACCACCTGGCAAGGTACTTTCTGTCTATCATTTCACCCCCTGTTTTTTTAACTACAGCAGAGCAAAGACATCACGTTTAGTTTCCATGCAATAGACAGTCGTATGATTTTTTTTTTTAATCCTTTTTTCTGGTTTCTTTGATCTGCTGTAGAAGAACTAAATGAATAAAGAATGCACACTGAAAAAATGGAAAATATCAGTGACAGCTGATGTCTCTACAATTCCTAGCATTCAAATTCCAGATCAGAAAATCGCATGCCTTTCTGATTAGCATTCATATCCTCTATCTTCAGCTCCAGGGGAACCTGAAACACAGACAAAACACTGACTTATTAGCCAAATGACATCAGCATTTTTATCGTCACTGTTAAATCATGTAGAATTTCTTTTGCAGATATTTAGAGAACCAAGCAGCTCTCTTGTGCTAATGGAACAATTCACAGCAATATGCATTTCCGAACAAACCTCGGAGTGAACACAATGATCCCGTCCTCTTTTCAAGGTTATTTAGGTTTTTTGCATTGTTTAAAAGTATTCATTTTATTTCAAGCTTGCAGTATTGTGACACTGCATATTCATGCTTTATTCACCCCTTGCAGAAGTTTAGCTGATCACATGTCATGATTCTGTCTAGCAGTGTCTTCTGTGAATCATACAGCACAGAATATTGTTGAACTTACGGCATGTCTTGGATGATCGCAAGTGTTGACAGGACAGGGCTGATTCCAGTGTATCACTTTCAGGTGGCTGATGTGTGTCAGCAAAATCTGGACATAGCTGGACATTGCTCTCTCACACAAAGACTTTTGTATGGCATTGTGGATATTTGCCATCTCCTCCTCAAAACTTGCCATTGTGGGACGGTGAACTTCGGAAAAAATGCTGAGCGTGCTGATTTATACAGAGACGGCTAACGATATCAAGGAGTCGTTAACTTTTTCCCCAAAATTCCCCTCCCAGATGGGGAAAGCATTAAGGGCGGGAGATTTCTGGTGGTAAATTAAGGAAATATTTCTGCTTTTGTTGGCTGAAGCCCATTTTTACAGAGCCTTCACAATGGCCCTTTTTGCTGGTTATGACTCCCTGCAGTTTAACTAATAGAGCCTCTTAAGAATAGCAGAACTTAGAAACTACATTGTGCAGGTTATTACTACACACCACTATATCATTTGCTCCGTGTGTTTAATAATCTTTATCCAGGTACAGTGTATTAACAGTGATTCATTTTACAGGGAAATTTAATAGCTGAGCTTTCTGTGGGATGGAAATCTCAGCTATTAAAGACCATAGCCTGATGGAGGATTAAGTTGCAGAACCAAGTATGTGACGTAGCTGACAAATCTGATGATCAAGAACTCGATGAAGGAAAAGATTATTTTTCAGACTGTCATGATGAATCACTCAATATGATAACAAAAACATTTAAATGAATAGATGTATGCATCAGTTACTATGTTAAACAGATCTCACCATTGATACTTAAATATACATACATACATTATATATATATATATATATATATATATATATAT
>JAQLOM010000012.1:10073802-10087433 GCA_030068315.1 Chrysichthys thysi | reverse complement strand
TATATATCTGTGTGTGTGTGTGTGTGTGTGTGTGTGTGTGTGTGTGTGTGTGTGTGTGTGTGTGTGTGTGGGTCTGGAAAGTCTGAGAAAGAGGGAGAGAGAGAGGCACATGTATATGGAAATATGTGAGGTCATGGCTCCTGAGGGACAAAATGAAAAAGAAAAAAGAGACAGAATATTGGAGTCTATTGATTATGGATATCAAAGTGAGAGACCAAATTTACAAGCTGGGAGTAGTTGAATATGTTTTTTGTGCATCTGTGTGATATGAAAAGGAGAGGGACTGGCCTAATATAGTGAGGTACATGTTAAGTTTTCTAATCTTGGGAAAGCTGAGCATAATAGGAAAACCATTTGTTTTCTTTAAAGCCAAAGGGCTCTAAGGGGATCCCCAGATCTGGTGCTAAACATGGGTATCTGGCTCAGTACCATTTGAACACATGATTTTGACTGACCCATGACAGAAAATAAGACACCAACTCTTTTATTCCATTGTGTCTCTGATATTGTCGATAACTGAGAAGTAGAATCTTGCAGAGTCAGCTCACGCATTAACAGCGATGCCAGCATCAGATCAGTATCAAATATTTTCCTGGACTCAGAGATCAAATGTTGTTATTGTATCGAAAATGGACAATGTGGGATGGGATCATCTCTAAACACTGATGCTATGTTCTATGACCTGAAGTGATGGCAAATCGTCAGGAGTCCTTGTCTATTTATCAGTAATATAGCACTCTTTCTGTCTTTATTCCTGCCTCTTTACATGTTTATTATAATGATCCTATTCATCAATGCTATACTTAATCTTTAATGTTCTAAAGTCCTGTGTGTCTCATTTTAGTTGCATGAAGTAAGTAGTTGAGAAGATGGGACTGGCTAGGTATTTTTTCCGATGGTGCCAGCAAGAAAAGTGTCCAATATAAGCAAGTGTTCCTCAACTGTGAAACTGGTACATAAAAAAAAGAATCACATCAATGCTCTCAATGTATAAACTCTAGCTGGGAAGAATAACATTTACATTTGGTGAAGTCTTTTGCAGTCTAAAACGATTGTAGAAAATTATAGAAGGATTCAAACATTTCAAATTATTTTAATGTTTCTCATGTCCGTCTTCAATTCACCAGTTCACCAATTGGTGACCAGTTAGAAATCAGCTCCAGATTATCAGTCTTACTTCACCACATTTCAGACTTGGCATGCACTGTATATAGTGACCATTTTTTCCAAACAAGATGTTACAACATGTCTACATGTACTGTATGTGCAGACATATGTGCACTTCTCATCTTAAACACAGCACATGATTCCAATCATAGGTCCAATGACACAGCATTTTCAGGGTTCCTCACAGGAAGGGTGTGTTTTGTGTATCCATTCTAAACACCTTTTATTTAGATTATTTTGACTTGACACTGACAAAAATGTACTAAAATGTTCAGTTCTGAGTTTATTTTACCTAACAGAGAGGCAGTGTGTTTATGCATCTAATTTCCACCTATTTTTCTCTCTGACTATCCATAATTTCTACTGTTTATGTTTTCATAAGGGTACACCACGTCAGTAAACATCTATCTCTTTTGTGTTAAAAGAACTTTTTTTTTTTAAAGTTATCTGACAATTATGAATGGCAAAGGGGTTTGTGGGCACTACGGTTGATTTAAAAAAGTATTTTAAATTTTATTTAAAGGTTCACTATGTAGGAATTTGGAGGGCTCTATTAGCAGAAATGGAGTATAATATTCATAAGTATGTTTTAATTAGTGCATAATTACCTGCAAATACAAATCGTTGTGTTTTCCTAAGCTTAGAATAAGCTTTTTATATCTGCAAAGGAAGTGGGTCCACCTCTATGGAGCCACCATATTGTGTTTCTACAGTAATCCAGAACAGACCAACTTTTTTTTTTTTTACAAGCGGCAGCCAGAATTCCAAAGTAAGCAATGAAAGGACTACAGAGAAGAAGAAAGGAAGACAAGGAAGAAGAAATAAGAGGAATCAGTGTTTGCTGGTGTTGGATAAAAATTTTGAGAACCCATATTTGGAAAATGGAGGATCATATTTATTATTTAGCATGAAAAAAGCAAGGGAGTGTGAATGTAAATACTTGGAATTATGTTACGGGAACCCCTATCCTCTAATATGTCCTTGGAAAGGGGGAGGTAAGGGAGAGGCATTCACTTGGTTCAATGCTACATCGTGAACCTTTAAGAGAATCAATTATGTGTAATCACATATACATAATGTATTTTTAATTAAAGGGAGAAAAGGATATGATGTTTTGTTAGAGGAAAAGTGAGTAGTTTCTTCAATTGGCTCTTGAAGGGTCCCAATAATTCCCATAGTAACTAATCATACAAACACTGAAACAGTGAACATTTATTAGTTGAATATTTCATGGAAGAATATTACTGACTGTGCGTACTGATGTGGTTGTGGGAGACTGTGGGGGAGCAGGAAAGATTTCTGGAAAAGCCAGTGAAAAATCTGATCCATTGTAGACTGCATTCTTTTAGCATGACCTCACCATACCTATCTCAGACCCAGACACACATATCCTGTAGGCAGGCATATGCTACATAAATCTCATTGTGGGTGAGGATGTGTGTGTTAAATGACATTATGCTCCCAGTTCCTGGCAGTCCCCGTCTTGTCAAGCCCCCTACCTGTCAGGTTCAGTATTGATCACCGAGTAGAGAGTAGTCATGATCTCTGACTGTGTAACCCGAGCTGTGGATGTTGGGAAAGGAATCAGATGCTGGTCAGTGATTAGACCCTGCAAAAGTATACTCAGGCAGCAGGGTTAGACATCTAAATAGCTAAAGTGTGTGAGAGGAGAGAGAAAGCAAGAAAGAGAAAAGATGGTGGAGGACAGGGAGAAGGAGAATAGGTCTAATAGTCTAACATGAGCGAATTTTGAAAAGAGGAATTCTGATGATTCAGATGGTCAACAAATTCAGACTGAAGCCTCTTTAAAATGACCTGCACACACTTAAAGATCTAAAGACAGTTAAAAGTAAGGTAAGTTTTGGAATAAATATCTTTATCTAATGTAAAAGTGCTCATAAATAGTGGGGGAAGAGTTGTAGGTATGGACAAGTTGAATACAGAAAACAAAAACGATTTGACACTGATACTGTTGCCATTGTGAATGTTTTAGTGTTTCCTATTAAAGCAAAGCTATTCACTTAACTGATTTTTCCATTCTATTAAAGGAAAAGTCTTTTTATGTGGTCAAACTCATGATTCCAAGTTTATGTCTTTCAGACAATCCCGAATCGGAGGATCCCGTGTAGAGCAAGTGCCCCATCTGGCTCTTTTTTTGCCCGAGACAACACAGCCAATTTCCTATCATGGTGTCGAGAGGTGGGCGTTGGGGAGACCTGCTTGTTTGAGTCTGATGGACTGGGTGAGTAACCTTTTCTTAGACCTTTTCTTTTCTTAGATTTAGCTCCTTTTGGCTTGCTGGGACCCTAGAGTTTTGTTCTTTGTTTCTTTTTTCCCTCGTTGTTTCTCTTTTTTGACGTAACAGAGGATACTGTAGGCAGGAGCTTGGTGGTCTGATCTCCCATGTTCAATCTCCTCGTATGATGTCTCTGGCTCAGTGCTAGCGTTAATAGTAGCCAGACGTTCTTTTATGTCTAATGTTGTGGGATGATGATGTATGATGTATTCGTGATGACATATGATGTGTGAGATGAAAAATTCACACTAAATCGATTCCAGCAGCTCTGAGCTTTGAATCCAGTCTTTGCAGTGCCACTTATAGCAGCCCTGTTGCAACTTTACTGACTTCATAATGCATTAAAAAACTAAAGCAAAACAAAAACATGTGCAGGGTATCATAATTCTGAAACGCTTTAATCTCTGAACTATATTTCAGTTATACCATATTTTGTGGCGAAGAGGAAAGTTTCAGCGTTTAGTGACCAAAAAGTTATTTATGTATTCCTGATATTATTAACCTTGTCCTGAGAAAAAGGACCTTAAACATTTTGCCACTATTCCAGTATATATTTAGTCTACAGTTCACAATAACATTGTCACAGAATGAAAACTGAAACATCATTAACCTCCTGAGACCCCAAGTTTAATGATGTGTGCCTTGTCCTTTCTCCTCACTGTTTCTCTTTTTTTCGTAACTCATAACTATTCAACTTGATCGTTGTCTCCAAACAGGAAGAAGTTTGGCAAAAGAGTAATACCCAATGGTCCTCATATGAGGATCTTACAAGGAAATACACGCAATGTAGTTTGGGGGAAAATATGACATCCTCTCAGGAGGACATTGGGTTTTGACCTAAAATTTGGCCTCTACACCCTGTGTCACTATGATTTCAGACTCATAACAGTATAAATTGTAACATGCGCAATCTACAGCAGGATTTATTGCGTGGCTCCATAACTGATGAAGCACACTCAGCATCGGCGATCACATATGCCTTCTAAACATAGCAATAGATTCTCACAGAGAGGTTCCACAAAGCAAAGGGGAGACAAGTCACTTCCAGCGATATGTATAGAGATGTTTTGTGCTTGGCTCTGGCACAGAGGAAATCCTTGTGCTTCTCAGGGTCCTCATCTCAGGGCTCTTCTGGCAGCAGACTGTGGCTGGCAGTGTGTATGACAGAAAGAGAGAAAGAAATGTCTCCTCTTTTCCAGCCTCCTCTCCTTTTTGTCTGGGATGGTGAATGGACCTAATTGTATCACACTAGACTCCCTGAGCTTGTCTCACTCTCTCTCAGTTCCTGTCACACACTCTCTTTCACTCTGTCTGTCTCTCTGTTTCCCCGTAAACTGCTGTAAACTTTAGTTACTTTAGAAGACCGTAAACATTAAAGCAGATTTTCTCTTTACTCTGGTTCTGTACATATATTCAAGGCAACTAAAATACAATACAGCAAGCAAGAAAGAAAGAAAGCATGAGATGAGGTGAGGTAAGGAGGCTGTAAGTGGGGCAGGCAAACGAACCTGATTCCACTGAATGCATAGTTTTTTCCCTTCCAGGTTGCAGTTAGACAGTGAATTCTTTGTTTTGTAAGTGTGTGTGTGTGTGTGTGTGTGTGTGTGTGTGTGTGTGTGTGCAAGGCCATGTATTTTTGCGATCGGGGCTTTGTATTATGATGTGAATACTTGGCTGCTTTCATCATTCCTTCCTCAGTATTAAATAGTCTAATTGATTGAATCTCCCTGGACCCTCAGATCAGTGAAGGTGATCCCACATGCGTGAAATGAGCTTTATATGCTGGGATTTATTAATTCATTCATTTTTTGTCCCATTGTTCAAGTACAGGCACCCTGGGGGTTTCGTTCCAGCCAACTGGTTTAATATTACAAAATATGCATATAGATCTATGTAATTTTAGATGTATAATTTTTTTTATTTATTTTTGCTTCTTTCCTCCTGCTTTATTTCCTGCTGAGGTAGATGAATGCATGCATGGAGCTGGCATTAAAATCAGGTGGGATGCACTACGGTTTGGAGATGAAATGAAGCTCCTCATGTGTTTACTGCATGTTGTGCCGTATCACCTGATCATTACTCTGTCGTGCGAATGAATCATGACTAACGAGGCATGAAGCATTTAACACTGAACAGATGTGGACTCTGCGAACAGGTGGTTTTGTAGGGTTATAAACATCAAGCGTTCGTGCAACTTCTAAGGCAACATTGCCACATAACAGGCCAGATTTTCTAATTAGCATATAGAGAATTATTAGCTTTGGGACCTACAAGAAAATTTCAGTTTTGCACAGCAATTTGTGAAAGTTTACTTCATCCTAGAAAGGTCAGCTTTGCTGAATACTTTAAGAATTAGAAAAGTAAACTCTCTAGCAACATTATTAGTTGTACTGAAGTTAAGGTAAACGTCTCCATTATGTTCATTTGTGTCTTAAGTGGGAAGTTTGTGAAGCAAACAGTTACAGTTATTACATCACGTAAGCCTAACCTCTCAGAACCTACTGAATACATTAACGAACCTTCTGATAATTCTCTGTTAGCATTCTCCGTTAGCAGTGAGTGGTTTTATCATTGACATGTGCTTCATTAAATCTGTCCCACAGTGTGTCACCTTTTTCTTTTTTTTTTCAGCACCATAGTGTATTTACTTATTTTTCCTTCATCAGCTTCTCACCATCACATTTCTGCATTGTCGTGCTGTTGTTATGTGATGCATAATGTTTGGGCATCTTTGAAATACCTGGACAAATCTTAAAAGATTTGTTTTTGGGGTTTTTTTGGTTTCTCTTGTCTGGCCTTCAGTCTTGCACAAACAGCCACGTGAGGTCTGCCTGTGTCTGCTGGAACTGGGGAGGATAGCGGCTAGGTAGGAGGAATATACTATTTAACACTTTTGCTCTGTCTAATAATTCATTTCTGAGCAATTTGATGGATGGATTTTCACTGTCAGGTATAAGGTCGAACCACCCGGGTTAATTAAGCTGGAGAACGAGATTGAGCAGGAGGAGAAAGCCCCTGAGCCGCCTTCCTCTCCCGTCTCTCCCGCTCAGGGCTCTTCCTTTAACAAAAGCTCCTCCTGCAGGAAAAGCACTGGCAAGCTCCTGGATGATGCCGTAAGTATGATGTACAGCTGCTGCCATTAGCCACAAGGAGAGCTTTTATACTGGAATATGAACAGTTTCATAACGAATATCATATATTATGCATATATTGTTTGTTTGCTGTAAAAATTGCCTAAATAGTTAATAACTATAACTGAAATTAATGTTTACTCAGGTAAGGCACATTTCTGAGGACCCTCCCTGCAAGTGTCTTAATAAGTTCTGCGTCGAGCGTCAGTCACAGGGCCGTTATCGTGTTGGAGAGAAGATACTCTTCATTCGGGTGGGTACTATAATTTATGGACTGAATGTGTTTCATTCTGTTACATTGTGACACCTTGGCATTATAAGGTTCTGTCTGACGATCAGTTTTAAGATATCGAGATATTTAAGATATTAGGCAGTTACTAAGGATGAATATATGAACTCTGTATTTTCATGTTAATGAACATGGTGTTTCTTTGTCCCTTGAGCTTAACATCTGGCCGCTTGCCCACAAATGCACACACACATGAAGAAGAAAAAACAAAAACTCCCGCTCATGCCACATTTTCTCGCATTTGGATCCCAGTCCCAATGCATACCTTTAGTTTCAACCAGATACCTTGTGGAAATTAAATCACATACTATCACCTACTATTGCTGCCTTCAAGAGGAACACGTGAGCTTGTGATTACAACATGGGAAGTCGTGTACAAGAAATGCTTGGTGTTTAAGTGGTAACTCGGTGTGAGAGCACTGCTACTGAGCAACGGCAACATTGATGCCAAAAGACACCTCATTCAAGATAACGTTAACAATTTAACGATACTAATGCTAATGAACTGGTAACATAATGTAGAAAATACAGGTGAAATGAAAAGAAGAGACTATTGAGATTATCGACATTTTCCTCAGATATATTACACAATTCCAAAGAAAGATCTATACGGCTATAATTACAGTATATTAACTTAACATCCGTCAAAAAATTTACTTCCATGCCGTTTCTGAAAATGTCAGCAAACATGGCATACCTCATGAACTTGGAGCTTTCAGATAGGAATTTTTCACGTTTGACTTCACGAACGCCACAAGAGAGGGCTATTTATACTCTTCTCATGACCACAGTAAGCATGACCCCATTGGAAGTCAGCACATGTAAACAATGTGGAATATTCACTGAGCAATTTGGAGCTCAGTTTGAATAATCGTGATCAATATCAGGATAATAAAGTCATTTCAAGTCAGCTCTTCATCCCTAACTTCATTTTACTGGTTCACAGAGCTCAGTTTGAAAAGCACTGTTCTTAGACACGTACACAAGGAGCATCTCACAACAGCACACGTGATGCCTCCTGACTAATTGAGATTAGTGAGGTATGGTCTGGTACCCATGGGAACTCCGTTACCTGGCAACACAAAACCAGCCCTCACACCCTAGAGAAAGTGGATGATTTAGTATAGAATATCTTCTGCGCCGGAGTGTTTGCTTTCTCCCATTATTCTCCGTGCTCCTCGTTTAGCAATAATAGACAGGGCGATAATGGCCCAGTGGAGAGGAGATGAGAGTGAAGAATATTGGCCAGGCTTCAGAGCAGGCAAATTGGCTCCGTAAATCTTTAATGAAGAGGAGGCGAAATAGCGACAAGTCTGTCAGTACTGACTGCACTGGACCTAAGTATGTGCCATATTTGTACTTTGATCTTGAAGGGTTTTGAAGTGGTGATGAAGCACTAAACATAGCTCAACATAGCTTGTTAAGATGCAGAGATATTTAACAGGAAGGAGGCTAGTTTTTGACACTTCCCAGCCTTCCTGGTGTATTTCCATTGAATGTGTCTCATGCTTGGTGACCACCCATGTGCCACCTGCTCAGATATCTACTCAATTATCTACTCAGATCTCATCAGAGCAGTGTACAATTAGTGTGTTAGATGTGCACAGATGCTCAGACGAAACCTATTACTTTACTTCTGCTGTTTGAGGCAGATTTAAATTAGGACTGTGACAATTACATTTTACATTACAGTTATTTAGAAGTTATTTTTGATAAATGTGCATTTTGACTAGTGGTCAGTTTTAGTCATTTGAATTATTTTAAAATATTCCCACACGCTCTTACTTCCACTCAGCATTTTCTACACCAACTGCAAACCATATACTGTATAAATCAATTCGTGTCTGCTTTTTATTTTCTTGATTTGTTCACCTACGGACGAAATCAGCTACAATTGCCATGCTCAAACCCATATCTCATTCATGGTTAGTAATTCCCTCCTTGCAAAAAATAAATAAAAAAATAAAAATCATAGAATTCATCACAATTTCTAAATGAGAGGTTCTTTCTTCCAGTCAGCTTTGCGTGCTGCCTAGAAACCTAGAAACCAAGGTCATGTAATTTGCGATTAAAAACACGACCTTGAGTAGCTCATGTTTGACATGACCGACTGACTGTCATGATGTTTTGTGCGAAAATACCCTCCCTCTCACATTCTATTGATTAAACAAAAGCCATAACAGCAACATGCTACGGCCTTCACCTATTCATAAAAAGTCAAAGAGGAATTAAAAGCCAAATTCTTTGAATGCCTCCCACTAAAGGACGAGTCTCTAAGAGAGGGTATGTAGGATGTCAGTCTAACTGCAGTTCCTGTTTCTCTTCCCATGCTACATCTACTGTTGCAGACAGCAATACAAAAGTCAAACTTTGGTGGATAACTGGGCTGAGGCGCGGGATGGGTAATGAATAAAGTGTACCGTAATGGGGACAAAGGGAACAGAGTGAACTTCCATAAAACGCACCAAATGGGCCGTCAGGTTAAATGAAGCCGTGTGTTCATTTTAATAAACTTGCAGATGCACTCATGACTTTAGGGACCTCTTAGACCAACATTTAATTTATTTTAATCTGTATTGTTTGTTTAAACTCCTGGAAAAAAAAAAAAGATTAGCCAGGCAAAATACTGATAATGCTGATACAGTCGAGAGAACCGACCTTCCCTGATAACCTTCTCTTAACATTTTACTCTGCTGACTGTGTGTGTGTACTGTTATGATCTCGTCAGTATCATTTGACAGCAGCATTGTGTGTGCATGTGTGTGTGCGTGTGTGTGCGTGTGTGTGCGTGTGTGTGTGTGTGTGTGTGTGTGCATGTGCGTGTTTGAATCAGAGCTCTTCAATACTGTGGCCTTCTCTCTGCTTAAAAGGTGAATGAGACTTTGTCTCTCCACCCAAAGCTTATTAAGTCGGTGAAGGCAGCGCCTTAGGGCTCTTCCTCACTGGAGCTCTCATGGCCACCTCTCTCCCTCATCGCGTTAAGCACCTTATGAATGTTTTATGTTGTTATACCACCCCAGGGCAGTATAAACACATTTCAGTGTATTGAAAAATAGGCTCTATGTTGCTTTGCTCCTTCATATTGCCACTCCTATTGTTGTTGTTTGTTTTTTTCTATTTCCCTCTGGCTTTCATTTTTGATACGGTGTAGCTGTTCTGATGATTGTATTTTGCTGGGTCAGCTCTTTATTTCACAGGGACCCTTATAGCAGAGGGGAAGAGTGATGGCTTGTCATTTTCTGCCCTTTATAAAAGTTTAATCGGGTCGATCAGTGGCTGCTTGCACTTGTATGTTTATGGAACAGAGGGACTTATTGCTGAGGGAATTATTGCTTTCCACCTGCCACAGTGTTCTCGTGAATCTTATGTGAGTTGTGTTATCAAATACAGTGAACCCCCTGCCTATCGCGGGGGTCACGTTCCGGCAACCCCCATAAAAGGTGAAATCCGCAAAGTAGTAATGTTGCATTAATTTTACTATTTCTATATATTTTAAGGGTTTATAAACCCTTCCCACTTTTTTTATTAACCTTTTCCACACTCTTATACACGTCCTACGCTCTTAAACATACGTAATTCTAACAACATATAAAATTCTACATGGCCAGTGAGCCAGCCAATCCTAGCGCTCCCTCGTGATCACCTGACTTTTCCGCCTGATTTTATTATATATATATATATATATAAAATTCTACATGCGTACTTTTCTGCCGGTGAGTGCATACTGTTTTATTTCGATTTAAATGTTCTTTTAATGTTTGAATTAACATTTTTTTATTATATTTTATATTCCAGAGTCCCGCGAAAGCCAAAAAATTCCACAAATCAAAATGTGAAGATCCGTGATGCACTGAACCCGCGATAGGTGAACCACGATATTGCGGGGGTTCAGTGTAATATGCTTAACTAGCATGCGCCAGATTTATGACATTTGAGTGCATTTTAAATTGTGCCTTTGGAGTAGTAATTTAGTGAACAATTTAATGATCCCGGAAGGCAGAGATTCAGAACAGAAAGACTATGAGTGTGTGTGAATGTGTGTGATGACCCGCAGTGGACTAGTGTCCATTGCAGGGTGTATTCCTGCTTTGTGTTCAGTGATCCCAGGATGTACATGGTGGTGCAGCGGTTCACACTGTCACCTCACAGCAAGAAGGTTCTGGGTTCGGGCCGGCTTTTTTCTGTGTAAATTTTGCATATTCTCCCCATGTCTGTATGGGTTTCGTCCCACAGCCCAAAAGCATGCAGATTAGATTAACTAGCTACTCTAAATTGGCCATAGGTGTGAATGTGCATGGCTGTTTGTTTCTGTGTTACCCCTGTGATAGTGTAGCGATCTGCCCAGGGTGTACCCAGCTCTCATGGTTAAGTGCCATAGATGAAGGACAGGTTGGTATCATATAAAGGAGACTAAACTTGATGAGTCTGGTTGCTTTCTTGTCACTGTCACCTCTGGCCTAAATTCTAATTTCTGTAATACAGCTTTGTGACAGCAGTATGCAAATAAAATTGAATTAAATCAGTAGCTTGTTTCGTCCATATGTGACTCATGTGTTCCTTTTTCTTAAATCATTTGCGGTATATACTAGCAGTTTATGATATATATTGTGGATCTTACATTTTGTAGTGTGTATTGCAAGCAACCAAGCCCGCATCTCACTCTTACCAAATCTGGAGTAAAATGGGATTAATACTACATGAACTTGATATTTGATAGTGTGCTTCTTCCACCCCAACCCATCAATCATGTAAGATGATATGAACGAATGTGATTTGGATGATGTAATTAGCATGATGGACATTCAGACTTTTTTTTAAAATACCTGTGTGATATAGTGTTATAGTGAAGCTCCAGGCTGCAGCTTATATAGCCTATAATGTGTCATTTAAATAGCTTTAAGCATTAAGAAGTTTTTTTCCTTTTCAACAGATGCTGCACAATAAACATGTGATGGTGCGAGTAGGTGGTGGCTGGGAGACTTTTGAGAGTTACCTGCTGAAGCATGACCCCTGCCGTATGCTGCAGATTTCCAGAGTAGAAGGCAAAGTGTCGCCCATCTCCATCAAGTCCCCTAGCATCAAGGACCTAACCCCTGACAGCTACCTGGTGGTGGCGGCCCACTACAGGAGTAAGAAGTAATAAAGGCCAGTGACAGATGAGGAATAGGAGAAATTGCAAAGAGTCTAACATGTAAAGTAAAGCTGTTAGCTGGCAATAAGCCCCTCTAGCATCCATCATCTGAGGCTCAGACCTTTGGGTTCTAGTCATTTATATCTGATGCTAAAACGCAGAGCAAAATATACTCTAAACTAAGCAGTGGCCATCTCAATCTTTATACCTGAGCTTTATTTTTCTTGCAGATTATTATCAGTACATAGACTGCTTGTATTAATGTAGCTAATTTAGCTCATTTGAGACAATGTGTCTGAACAGTACAGCAGGACTGAAACACAGACTGTTGGTTTTAAGCAGAGAGGGCTGGGAAACAAAACAAGATTTTTATTTGTATATTATTTTTGACAACTCAGAATGCAATCTGATGAGTCGAAGATGATCTCTCATAACCTGGGATTACAAGTGATATATGTAGTAGTAGATTATGATGATGATGATTTTTTTTGTTCTACTTCTTTTACTTTCATTAGCTAAGATTTATGCATAACTATTGCTTAAACTTGACTGATGTATATACATTTAATTTTGTTCCTCGCAAAATGACAGTGTCATAACGTCTTAATGTATATATTTGCGGCATTCTATCATAGCTCAATATTAAGCAATGTTGTTTTCTCTAGAATTTGTCTACTTTATAGAAGATGTTTTCGTTAAACCTTTTTAAATGATTACTTTTCTTTGTGTAAGAATAGATATCATGTAAATGTAATCATCTTTTCTCTATGCAAGACCAATCAAACATGTGTGCTGTTAATAGAATGTGATGTGTCTGGAGTTAAATAAATCAACAAGCGTTTCAGTGTTTTTATCGATCAAATTAAAGTAATTAATGTTTCCAGAAGTACTGTGTGTACAGTATTCTATTTTAGCCACATTCATACTCCTTCCCATGGAAGCCTGATTGGCTGAAACTCATCCATAAGCTCTAGCTGCAAAGCTGTCCTACAGTGACCTCTTCTGGTTGAAACTCTTTCATGTTTCAACAAACACAAATATTTTTAAACTTACTTGTCTCAAGGCATATTCCGAGACTCTGTTCGTGAACTGATCTGTTCACGACCCAAATCAATTTTTCCCACTGAAATTAACGTAAATACAATTAATGTGTTTCAGCCTTCAAAACATGTTTTTAAAGTGTATTATGTGTTTATGTGTGGCAATAAAACATAGAATAAAATCAAAATAACCTTAATTATAGAAAAATAAAACTAAATTAAATAAACAGATGATTTTAATGCGCGTTACCTTTGCGGTGGATACGTAGTTGCTGGCGTAGGTGGACGGTGGCGGAGGGATATGGTGGCAAATCTCATGTTATACACTTAGGCTTCTTACTCTCACTACCATTTTCCTCTTTTCACTATATTGGGACCCATGATGAAGGCTTATAGAGCAAAAATGCAGAGAAACACAATAAAAAAAATGCGTTGGACATGCTCACAGCTCGAGTGCTTGACAGAAACTGAATGTTTGTGCCGTGGAGCGTGTGTGAAGCGCAGTGGCGAGCCGTCAGGGCCTTCAAGGCCTTCTCTGAAGGCCTAAAGAAATATCTGAATCACAAACTGATGTTAA
>JAQLOM010000012.1:10034909-10051204 GCA_030068315.1 Chrysichthys thysi | reverse complement strand
ACAAATGTGTGTGTGTGTGTGTGTGTGTGTGTGTGTGTGTGTGTGCGTGCGTGCGTGCGTGCGTGCGTGCGTGTGTTGTTTGAGACCTTACTCTTTTCATTCTATCCACTGCCCAGGATCTGTGACTGTCATTCCTGCCAATCACCTCCATTTTGTCTGTTTATTATTCTCACCATTTTCGATTTGACGCCATGAAGCATTCCCATTAGCAAACAAAAACAAGGAGTGTAAAAGCTCATTTTAAGGAGGGCTTTGCATGTAGAATAAAACTGATAACAAATCAATAACCAAACAGGATAAACATGAGGATGGGTGGAAGATAAAGTATGCAGAGTAAAGGAGCAAAGAGAGAAACTGTTGAAACCAAACAAAAATAAAATCAGAGAGCACTGAAGTCCTACAGTTTTGTTTTGTTGAGTTTACTCCTCAGTTTTGGTCTTAATGTGGTTTAGGATGTCTAAATTTTGCTATCTTGAAACCGAATTGAGCAATCTCAGTTTTAAAGAAATGCTCCAGCATTTTTCAGTTTATTCTGTATCCATGTATGTGATTACCAGTTATAAAATTTTTTGCATCCTCTCTGTATTGAGTGAAGAACTGAAAACCTGCTACTCAAAACTGCCGTATAATGGAAGGCCAAGTGTAATTGTTGAATCTCAACAGTCAAGGATTAAAATACATATTATAACAATATATAACTTTATAACACAATTTCAAGGCTACAACATGTGTAACATTTACTAACACTTTTATCAAAATTTCCAACACTGGAGCAATATGTAAAAGCAATTTCAGTTAATTAAACTTGTGTGAGGTTTTGTGCAATTCATGTGCCATCAGACAGACCCTGAGACACTTCTGTGTGCAGGTGCCTATAAGCATTGTGATAAATTCTGATCAATTATGAGAAATTACTCTGAAAGCATTAACTGTACAGGTTTAGACATTTTTGTTGTACTTTACTGTTTCTATAGTAACAGCTATTTGTCTTGAATTAGTATGGAGAATGTGCCACATAGTCTAAGGTCAGTAATGAAGGGATTTAAAAAAAAAATGTGTGGTTAAGAAAACTCTTTAATTGCTGATGTGGCAAAATTTTCTGTAAGGATACGTTTATGTAATTTCATAGAAGGAGTTTTGGGAGTCAGCAATTTGTAACAGTCAGTGAGTTTTTTGAGACTTCAGGCTGCTCTTTTTTCCATATTAACTTCGAGAATCAAAAAAAGAAAGACTCTTGTGGAAAATGTTTGTATCTGATACAATGCAGGGGATAAGAGAAACTAACTTCTCTTGTTGATGTTCCACAACACTACATGGTTATATAAATGGTTAAGAAAAATGAAGGGTTGCGTATTAAAGAAATAAAAACTAATTAAACAACTTCAAGATGTATTGTTAAAGAAAAATAACTTGACATTATTTTCCCTTATAATAACTCATTCTGTTTTATTTATTTATTTATTTATTTATTTATTTTCTTTTTTTGACTGTCCCAATAACTTCCATTATGATTTAAGTAATTGTCAAACAGTCAGATCTGGTAGATAATGCTGATAGATATTAACATTAAACATGCTATATCCCTTTATTTTTATTTATGCTGTATCCTTTTATTCAGTCCTTTAATATTGCAGGCATGAACCTGAGGACAGTACTCATCATGGCCTCTGTTCTGTACTTGATATTGCGTGCAGGGCATATTGTAATTTGTACACATTATATATTTGTTTTATGGCACGCTTGTCTTTTTTGATCTCGCTTCATTTTTCTTCTTATAGTTTTCATTTGGCTTTGGAGCCAGAGATTATCTCAGGTAGTTGAGGGGTTAGCAGAGCTGAGAACTTTTATGACTTGCTTTATTTTTCTTTTCTGTATGTTTCTTTTACTGCCTATGTCAGATCCTTTCAGCACTCAAGACCCTGTATATGATTTGTGGCATTTTACGCAGGGTCAATTTTGGCTCGATGAGTATTGTGCACTGAGGATAATACTGCCGCTATCTCGATATAGAAAGGTCCTTCTGTACCCTCACACAGCATACCCATAAGTCAAAACCACCCAACCATGTCATTAAAAGTAGGCTCAGCGCCTGCGTGGTGTGCTTCTTCTGATCAGCAAATCAGAGAACTAAGCCGCATTGGTGAAACCCCCTCCTTGACTGCAGCAGTGTGGGTTGAAGTCCAAAAGTGGGTATACAGTGAGATGCTGTATGTTTGGTGTATATAAAGTACAAGTGAAAGCATACTAGAGCAGCTCCAGCTCCAGAGACAAAGCAAGAAAAAAAATTATGTTTTGATGATAAACAGCAGTTGTACAGAGGCGCTGCCAGTTTGCTCTTGGCTGAACTTGACACTGTTGTGTGAAGCCAAACAAAGTAGTGCCAGTCCACTCCAGTCTGACCCCAAATCACTAAAGGAGAGCTGTAAAGCAGGGGTTGTCAAGAACCACTCTCAATCCATAATAAAACCAAAACAGCATCCGCAGGCGGGCACACTGCAGCCCAAATGTATTTCACAAGCATGCTTCAACCAAGTCAGCATCAGGCACTCTCATTAAAAGGGTGCGCTTGCATTTAGTTATTCAAGCACCTGAGCGTTGGAGCTATGCGTCATGGGCACATGGGGGTCTCCGGACCACACAGGGACGCAGATGTGTTTCCACATTGTGCAGCATTCAGCTCCAGCGTGCACTGAGCCTGTGTGCGTGTTTAGTAAGGACTGGAAAATGTTGGGCAGTTGGAAACACCGGGTCCCCTGCTGGAACGCTCTATAGAGACACTTGCTCATTACGGAAAGCTGACGCCGAGCTCGGAGAAAACCATATGACGCAAAATAGGTTTCAGTGTCCCCTCCATCCGCTCTCATTGTCTCCTGGTCAAATACCCCAGGGCCGCTCGGCTTTCCGTCACGGCGCCGTGGAGAGGAGAGAGAGGACAGGGCAGAGGGAGAGAGACACAGAGGACAGCACAGGACAGCACGTCTGTGGCCCGTTCATCACGTGTACCATTAAACGGGCGGAAAACCGGCGCCTGTCTCACACATCACGAGTGGATCTGACGAACCGAGCCGACTTCCCCCCCGTGCGTTTCTATGACAACAGGCACGGCTCGAGAAGAGTTCGGTGCGTGACGGGGTGCGCTCGGTTTGCGCAGTCCGGCGCAAGGGGGAGGCGGAAACACCCACGGCATACCCCACCATCATCCGTCCTCCTTCAGCCCGATGTGTGCGCGCTCTTTTCACGCGTGCGGACTTTTCTCTAACCTCTGGCAACTCAACGGGACGCCACCATGGTGCACCATTCCGGATCGATACAGTCCTTCAAGCAGCAAAAAGGTCGGTATTGGTGCACTTGGCGCTTTCCGTGTGTGTGTGTGTGTGTGTGTGTAAGAGAGAGAGAGAGGGAGACGAGCGCGTGGATGACAGAGGGGACTTGTAATACCCGCCGTGTGAAACTGAGCGCGTGAACTCTGTCAGTTTGTGACGCATGTCGCGTTCGGCCATTTCACCCTGCAGACCTGTTTATCAGATGTTCAGACAACGTGGACACTTGTGTGGAGACATGCAGAATGGAACTGCACTAATACAACAAAACAGCTTAGAGCTCCACATAAGAGCTTCTGTCAAGACTGGTTGGTGTGTGTGTGTGTGTGTGTGTGTGTGTTCCCATGAAGAGCATGTCCCCCACAGTGCGCTGTAGCACTCAGTACCTCAGTGGAGCTGGCGCAGTGTCACTGTGGCTTGTGCTCTATTTGAGTCTCTGCTGCTTCTACTTGTTCACTTCCAAGTAATACTGTACACTGCCAGAAAGAAATGTACCTACTGTGGTCTTCCTTGTGGGGATGGTCCCCTCAAGGGTCATCTTTTGTACCTTTGGTGTCGATATTTGATATGGAAGGGTGAGTATGGTGTACATTTGACATAATTAAGTCGTTAAAAGAAAGTAGCAGTGGATCTGGAGACTATCCCAGGAACTCTGGGGTGAGAAAGGAAATAATCCTGGATGGCACCCTGAAATAGTTTAAGGAATGTAACTGGACCACCGGTAATGATTTGTCTTATTAAAGGTTCACCACTTAGATCTTCCCAGGTGTGGAAAAGCACACTAAACGTACAAAAGTACAGAAGTGCACTGCGTTCACAAAAGCAAAAACGTTTAGAATCCTCATCTCGTAGTTTGAGGTACTATCTCATATTTGCAAGCATAACTACGAGAAAGTATCTCGTATTTACGAGTAAACGTTTTATAACCACCAGATCAGGATCTCGTAAATTCTAAGAAAAGTTAAGATAGCCTTAGTATCGGTCATCGCTAACCTACCAGACAGTTCTTTGTGCCACCACCAAGCCAGCTTGGATGCATTTTATATGCATGAATTTATATCCATGAAGCATCCTGTATTGGTTTAGCTGCTTTTGGAGGAATAGAGTGATTCCAGGAGGTCAGACTAGGCTTTCTGCCTGAAAATCCCAAAAGGCTTGAGATGCCTGTGCAGTGTTGACATACTAACGTTAATGATATCCACATTAAGTAACATTAATATTTCCCAGTGCCTCATACCAAGAAGCAAATAAATGCAATAGCGCCAGCATTTGACAACTGGCTTATCCTGTAGTCTGGGTTAGTGACGATTTATTGGGCTACCTTAACTTTTCTCATATATATGAAATCCTGATCTCATAATTACGCGATATTTTCTTGCAATTATGAGACAGTAACTCATAATTATGGGGTAAGGTGTCTTATTTATTTATTTATTTACTTACTTACTTACTTACTTACTTATTTACTTATTTATTTAGTGAATGTAGTACACTTCCATACAAAATGTTCTCCAACAGCATGGAGAAGTGAGAGTGCACACACCTACAGTAACTGAATTGATTCGACAACTCGAGTGTCCATTTGTGTCCTGGACACATGCATTGTCAGTGCCAGAGTATACTTAATAATTTAACAGTGGAGAGTTTGGTGGGTATGAAAGAGTTTTTGTATTTAATCAAGGACTGTAGCTCCAGCTGAGATCCTGGGCGATATATAACAGTATAATATTGATAACATAAGTATAAGATTGATAACATGATCAACTCACAACACATCTGGGTATTATAAAACTATCCAATTCCTTTGGCCCAATCCTGCACAGTAAATCTGCTCAAATTGAAGAAAATTTTACAAAGAGGGACGAAATATTACCTAGCATAGAGCAAATTTCCTTCAACTTGAATAAATTGTACTCTGGCAAATTTACTGTGTGAATACATGTAACTTTTCCTTTTGCTAATTAATATATTTGTTTATGCATTAAATGTGTTTTTTTTAAATGCCTTTTTAATAGAATGGGAGAGATTTTCTCAGTTATGAAAAAAATGGACAGTTACCTGTGACATAATTATGTTTTTAATATTATATGTGACATTATATTTTTGTTGTTTCGCTCACCCCTAGATCCTACAGTTAGCAACAAGTTAAACAAAACTTTGACTGGCGTAATTATTGTTTTGTTGCATGCAGCACAAATCGTAGTCTGTGCCAAATTCAGAGAGAGGTCTACTGAGACCTGCTATGAGATTGCTTGGATTGCCACTCTTCCACACCAGCCAAGTGGGCACATTTACATTAGGGGACACTGTGTTAAATCCGTGCTGCGTAGCTGATTGAATTACGGTAAGTCAGGAAGCCAATAGTGGCATAAATATTATTTATTATGTTTTCACACTCTTTTCTTCATGCAGATGGTGAACAGTTCGTCAGCGTTAAAACCCTTGGCTCTTACTTTGCTGCTATAACTAGGGTAACTTATTGTCAGTGAGTGTGACTTCTTTGAAATCTATTTCCATTAGAGAAAGAAAAACAAATAACAAAATATTTCATCATATTGTGTCCCAAAGGTCAGTTACTTGATATTAATGTCCTTTGTATCCAACTGTTGTATAAATTATACCAACTCAGTTGTGCTGTTATCCTGAATATAATGTCTCATGTCTGTGGCCGAATCACAGTTGTACCGACATTCACTTTAAATGAACTTTTGCTCATGCGATATCACATAATTATGCTCTTCTTTCTATAGGAAAGTATTATGTATTATATTATGCAAGTTGTTTTGTTTTCCAGTCTTGTGTACACTTTATTCACCTAAACTGGACTCACAGAAACCCACACCTAACTATCTGGGTTGATGGCCTGCTGTCCCTCAGCTGTTGTGACAGCCAAAATCAGAGCAATAAATCCAGAGTGCGGATCCTGATCTTGTGCAATTCTAGTCAATGCTGGCTCTGATTCTCCTGCCCCAGTCTGAGTCACACTGCATTTGAGACTCGCCTTAGCGTTTATTGATCAGCAGCAGTGGCAGACAAAGCATGATATTTATAGTGCCGCCCTACACTCTTCTGCTGTCCCAGTACAGACATTCCTTTATCCATCATTGCTGTCCGATATTGATAGGCGTGTATGCACCCAGCTAATTACAGGGTTTTTCAAGTGAACTGATGACCCTTTGGTTAATTATTTAGGGCTTTGCTGAGGTAGAGAACTTAAATGCAGACCCTGAGTGGAGCTGCAGCTGCGATGACTCCATTTCTTTGACAGCTGATACTTAATGGAGAATAATATGCTACCTGCTCATGTTGATATTACAGAACGATGAATGTATAATAGGTGAAAGTAGCTGTAATGCTGAATTAGAGGTTCTTTCTTTTATCTTGTCTATTTAAAGGTGACGTTGGCGTATTTTCATTTAGTTAAGAGTAAACAAATCTGTGGCTTTAACGCCAGAGAGCTGATGAGTAATGAGGCAGTGGACAGCTGCTTGTACAGGGTTAAGTAATCGGCACTCTCTGTCAAAGCAGGTGTCTAGAGAGGAATGCTGGGAAGTGTCATACATGCTGAAGCTTCTAATCTTAAATGATAATCTAATAGCAAACACAGGAACTTGGGCTGTAGCATGCCATTGACTCTCTTCTCTTATGTTATTGGAGTGTGTTTTGTCTATCAGGATTATGATTAAAAAAAACCCCAATGCATTGCATTCTGTTAAAAATACAGAATACTTTGATCTTAAACCGGAAAACAATGGAAAAGAAAATAGGATTTAGTATTTTTACTTCTGGGTTTGGTGCAAAGGTGTGTGCGCGTGTGTGTGTGTTCATGAAAGAGAGAGAGCGAGGAAAAAACAGAGTTAGTGAGTTGGGACGAGCACGATGAATATGAGAGCAAGGAACGAGAGAAACTGAAATGCTGGGCGTAGGAGAGAAAAACCAGGATGAAATGTGATTGGAATCTTTAAAAGTTGAGCGGGCACTGCATGCTTCGGTCCAGAGTGTTTTAGTCTGTACAGAATGTTGCGTTCTTTTATTCAGCGCTTCAGCATGTGCCGAAATCATAGTGTTATCTCTTGATTTATGTGTTTTCAGAATGTTTTATTTACGTGGGCAAAATCTGTATCCAGATAGAATGTAATGAGTTTTAAAAAAAGGCAGTTTTCACTGCTTTCACTCACGATTGCACGATTTCACTCATCGATTTCACAGGCAACATAATGTTTGCTCAGAACAAGATGTCAGGAGCAGTCAGACCGAATGCATTAGAAAAAGTTTCATGTACAAAACAAGGGCAAGCCATGCCAACACGATTGGCTGCTATTGATAAAGGGTGTTCATATTTGCTGTGTTATTTTTTGTTTTGTAATCTTCAGTTTAGACTCACCTGCATGACGCTTATGAAAACTATGTTATTTCTGTAGTGCCATGTAGTGAGCTTGTAGTGTTTTATAGCGTTATGGTGTCGTCTGTAGTAATATTATCAGTATAGGATACATGCTGAAACATTGCTATAATTCTTCAGAGTAATTTACTGGCAGCTTGGGAAAACAACTGTAAAATGCTAAATGAACAGTACATGACTATAAAACATATTTACAGCATGGTACTGGTGTATAGTTTAAAAAAGGCTGTAGGGGAGAAGGCTTTTCATTAGATTGTGGAGCGTGGCTGTAGGGATTTGCCCATTCAGTCACAAGATCATTAATGAGCTAGGGCATTGATGTCAGGCAAGAAAGCACATTTAGTGTTCCGATAGATCCCAAAGGTGTTCAGGTCAGGGCTCTGTGGAAAGACATGACAAAACATGTCTTTGTGGACCACACTTTGTGCACAGGGGTATTGCCATGGTCATACATGTGTGGGCCCTTGATTTCCAATGAAGAGAAACTGTAATGTTACAGTGTACAAAGACATTTTGTATAATTACATGCTTTGTGGCAAAAGTTTGAGAATGGCCCAGATTCAGATGTGATGGTCAGGTATCTCCAAACCTTTGGCCATATTGTGCATATGCATTTACAGTCTTTGGCAGAGTCCCCTGTTCAGACCAACTTATAGCAGGGCTTATTATTCTCCGTCAAAAACACATCCTCATGCTATTTTCAGCTAAAACCCGGTTGGAGAATATGAGCTAGTATTAGGGGTGTAACAATACAAAGCCCAAAACACAACACATACAATACACAATCACAGCAGAACACAATCATCACCACCACTGAACTGCTGAGATCTACATCGCCCAAGAAGGAGGTCATAGAACTTGGGCATTTTAGCCAACTATGGAGCTTTCACCACAGCTGCTACAGACCTCATTATGTTCTAATTGATCAATTGCTTGAGTCGGAATCTTTAGTTATTCAAAGAAATTTGGGGGAGAATTTATAAACTTCCAACAGACATGCTGAGATCCATGCAGAGACATGCATGTCTGAAGGAGGGAATGAGATGGGGCAATGAGTTGATGAGTTGGGCAATGAGTTGGGTGTAATTAGTATAACATGAAGAAAAATCTCAGGATATGACCTCACTGAGAGAGCAGCTATAGTGGGAGAATTGGACAGGACCAAATACTGAGCCTTGTGGGATACCAGTAAGAGTTGGCAGGAGCAGAAATGGATCTTCTCCATATCACCCTTGCCACAAATTGCATGGCTCATGTTGTGCCACAAATTGCATGGGTCATGAGGACCAATCTTGTGATTGATTGTGTTAAGGAGTTCTGAGAGTCAGGGACAATGAGAATAATGATCATTTAAGTGGTCTAGTGGCTAACAAAACGGTAAGGATCTGTGGAGTGTGCCTCTTTGAAGGCAGATTGATTAGGTTCTTGGAAGATACTCCGACTGTTTACAGAATGTTCAAGAATTTTAGAAAGAAAGGAGAGAAATCATTCTGGTCAGCAGCTGATGTCTGAGCTGTCTAGTATGGGCTTTTCAGGATTTGTATAATCCTCATATAATGAGTCATTTATAATGGAGGTGAGAAAGGGGAGAAGGTCTTTGGAAATGGTTTGGAGCATTGAGTCAGAGGGGATTTGTTGAAGGTCAGGTCAAAAGAGTTTTAGGAAGGAGGCAGGAGATGTTAAGATGAAACAGTGCACTTTGGCCAAATTCTATTCATGACATATATTAGGTATTATAAATGGAATAGTGAATAAGTCTTAGATTAGTCAATGTGCAAACATGTTACTTAATTATAAAAATAATTATTTTGAAGACGTGTATTTTGCTGTCGTGCTGCACGGCTCAGACACACTGCTGAGAAAAGCCACACCTAGATATGCAACCAAAACCACCATCGGCACTGTGAACAGCATGACATGAAAGCAATAGCTAAGAGTAGGATGAGGGTATAAGATTGAACCATTTTCTCTGCTGACTGATGGATGTTCTAGTCGCGTGTGATTAAATGCGTAACAACAGTTTCCACAAATCATAATCTGTCGGGTGAAGTGACACAGAGACGACCCCCTGCAGAGGGTACCGCTAGTTGTGATTTTGTCATTGCCTCAGCTGTGAGTCTCTGTGTGAGCATGTGAGAATGTGTGTTCAACAGCACTGCCTCAATCATAGGCTAGCCACCTGTCCACTTATATAACACACAGATGGGGGGTGAGTTTATATTGTGGTCAGGGGACAGATGACTGAATATTGGAAGAAAAAGAAAAAGCGGGCACTCCTTCAGGTTTTATTTAAATCAGGCTCAGAGGTCACGGGGGCAGACGATTATGACGTGCATGAATTACAGTTTGATCGGGAGGTACTCCAGTGAACTTAGACTATGCAAACATTTGTATATGTTTGTTATTGTATATGTTATACTTCTCAGGTATGATTTCAAAATGAATAGAGCAACAGTTGTTTCTCTCCACTGAGAATCCCCTGTTGCATGAAAGCTCCCAGTATGGGAGGGTGAAGGCTGAAATGTGCTTCATCTATAACATAGCCACGTCATCATTTTAACAACTGCTCATGCAACATCCTGAGCACATGTGGAGAACACTAACTGCCCTGTGCTGATTACATTTTGTTCTAATGGTCTGGTTAACCCAGGGAGGAGAGCCTTGCTATGTGCAGACTTCTCCACAGAGTCACAATGTGTGTTCTGATGATTATGGGATTGCTGTCTTTTTCAGAATACCAATTACATTGTATTTCTGGCT
This sequence comes from Chrysichthys thysi, assembly GCA_030068315.1. Lineage (NCBI taxonomy): Eukaryota > Metazoa > Chordata > Actinopteri > Siluriformes > Claroteidae > Chrysichthys > Chrysichthys thysi. The sequence goes on along the minus strand of JAQLOM010000012.1, from coordinate 10,040,722 downwards.
ATTATTAGGTACATGCTATTTTTATGCCTGGTTCATAAAAAAAAAATTAGCAATCAGAATAATTTTTAGCTTACATGGCCTTCCCATGGTAATGTTTATGCTGATATATTAGTAGCAAATTATTAGTAGCAATCGGGCTGGCAACCAGAATGTATCTGTATATATTCTCCCACTAAATGGAGCAAATCATCTGTGAGGGAACGTTTTATAGCCATAAAGATGCAAGTACTAAAAAGTGAAGTTAATGACAGTCCTTTTCCCGCTTCTCTCTATCTCTGTTTGTTTTCATAATTGGTCCCCTTTATGCACAGGATAGGGAAATATACTCACAGTGTAAACATGGGGGAATAAAACCTAACATTCTTTCCTGGAATTTTGCACTTGCATCTTTAGTCCTGCAAGAAAGAAAAAAAGTCATTTAAAGGCTAAAAACAAAATCATTGCTTAAAGAAAATGTATGTCAGTTTAGAAGAATGAGCAGTGATATTTGTTATTTTATATAATGAAATTATCTTTTGTGTGTGTTTTTAATTGTTGCTTAATACTGTGATACCATAAAACTATAAAAAAAAACAACCAAAAATGTCTTTGCCAAGGTTGTTATGTTGTAAAAATGTCAAACAGTAACACCTAGCTGAAAAGCCAAATATTTTAAAGGAAACTGATGTGAAATAGGTCACACAATATGTGTTAAAAATATATAATAATATATATTTTAGTCAGCCACATAATTAAATGGGATACCATCTGTATGTGGTTTTCAGTGTAATGCAAGTGATTTACTGACCATTAGATTTTATTCCCATGAGGCAGGACAGATAAACAACAACAGCAAGCAAAATCTGAATAGCTGTGTGTTCGGGGTTCTGTGTGTCAGCTTGATTTGGCCTGCACCAAAGCTATCAAGGCACAAAAAAGGATGAAAGAAGAGATAAGTAGTGATTGAAAAGATGCAAAATTGAGTGGCGGTAAATAAAGCGAGATAACAAAATTAAACGGGAGGGGAATGGCAATTTGAGAAAGGATGGAGTGTGAGCCGAAAAAGACAAGGCATACATATGAGGACATTCGACCTGGATAAGGAAGGGCAGTGTGAGATTAAAAATAGATAAACAGACCTGTGTCAGGAGCAGGTGCTATAGAGGGAGGATCTTTTAATCTGCCTCGCTAATGCAACAGTATGACAAAGGCAGATGAGGGTAATGCCATGATGTACACTGGCATGGAGAAAATGCCATCTGTCATCATCAGCATTCTCTACCACAGATCACTATGCAACATGTGATTGACAGCTGTCCTCACCCTTCCAGAGGCTTCCACTCTTTTGGTTAATACACCAGCATTCACACGCTCGACAAGCATAGTTTGAGAAAGAGCTTGCTTGCTCACAAATGTATTGAAATATGTAACCATCCATCAGTGCCATCAAGTCAGCGTGTAATTCAAGCCTATCTTATGAGGCTCCAGAAAAATATCCTGATTTTATATACATCAATAAATAATATTTTAATTCTGCAGATAGGGACGTGAATGGTAGAGACAAAGGTACAAAGCTTTATTGAATTCAGATACAATTGCACAGAGAAAAAGGGGCAGAAATGGCTGAGAAGGTGGAAAAAGACAGAGAGGCAGGCGTGCATAATTAGCACAGTAATTACCTCACTGTCGTGCTTCTCCAAGATTTCATGCTGTGGGCAGACAGTTTGTTTTTTTCCAATAGGAAATTTATGCAAATCACTGATTCCCCAGGTAAAGGAATAGTGGAATTAGCCCAGATTGAGCAAGGTCTCACAGTTTTCAGTACTTTTCATTTCTTTTGCCATGCTAACATTTCTCCTGTACATGTGTCATCCATCATTTATAACTCTTTCCTGGGCCTTAGGCAGGATTGTTTAATAAATATATATGCAATGATTCTGTCATTCCCTTTGTATGAAATACCATCCATTATGCAAATACAACTTTTGTATAGCCACTTTTCATACAAAGGTGAATATTGATGCACTTTGCTTTTCGAGGATACTAAAAATGAGATCCTAGACAAGTTCATCCCACCAATGTCTTACTTTTCATGAGAAATGGTAAAAGATTAAATATGTATTATGACAATGGTTATCACAATATTGGGAAAGTTGAATAAATGAATGTTACAAAACTGCGTTAAACATATTGAACTGCCATTGCCTTGCCATTGCAAATCACCTTTATGCAGTAAAATAAATAAATAAATAAATTGGATTCTTCACTAAGTAGACTGGCAAAGTTATTTATTTATTGCAAAATATGATATCAGATTTTTTTTTTGTTGTATATATTATGAGAAGTTTTGTTAAAGTAAATCATTGAGTCAGTTCCAAGAATTGTGGGTTTCTTTTATTTATTATGCTGACACGCAGTCAGCTTCAACATTTAGTTCTATATTCTTAATGTAGAAAAAAGCTTCCTTCACTTTTAAAATCATGATGGAACAAATGGCTTTTTTTATTATTTATAAATGGGGCTGGGCATTTTGTAAGACATATGGAATAATATAAAACTATTTTTAAATGTTTTTGGTACCAAAATATTTGGTGACTGTTTTACCAGAATGTATTCAAAATGTATTAGAGCCATTCATCTGAAGTACTTCCTGTGTCATGAGGTCAGTGTGACGAGTGGTGATTCAGAACTTACAAATGGTAAGATGATTCATTGTCGTTGTTTTCATAACTGTCCGTTGTTTATTTTTTCACACTTTAGATAGCACTAACCTCTGTCTGACACCAGTGGTGTTACACTTTTTTGTGTACCTTCCATTTAATTTTGAATCTGATTAAATATCTATTACAGATCTGATATTTCAGCAAGATAGCGTTTCTCTCTTGTGTCAGCCAATTTTTAATAATTCTCCATTTTGATTAAAAAAAAAATACAGTCACTTGTTTCACACTACAGTCTTGTACCACCTGTGACATTACTATTATGGTTGTATAAACTGTGTGCATTTCAGCTGTTGTGTCATGATTGGTCACGGGTGTTACGCTTGTCATTGGTCCTGCAAGTCTATTTTGAGAGTGTTTTATGTCTTTTAAATTAAATATGACATTGCTGAAATGTCTGAAAAGAACCTACCCCGCATGTGTTTGCAGTTTTTGTCCTGCATTGCTTTTATAATCGGTTTGGAATGCTTATTTTTTTAAAGTGAGACAAAATATACTCTTTAAATATAGTTAGTATCAAGTCTTTAATTGTTATTTATCATGATATGTGTGCATGTCAACATTTTAAAATATTTGTTTTTAAAATATGTTTGTGTGAAACCAAAATCAAAAAGTCATTTAATTTTTGAAGAACAAGCCATTTTCATTTCCGTAACACCAGTGACATGTATGGTATTTGGCCTATGTTTTTTAAATAGCATATATTAAAATACATTTTATGTGAAGCTCTGTTTTTACTCAATTTCTTAATGCCTAACATCACACAGTATGGAATACTTTATTTTCAGATTAGATCGATTTGTTTTCATTTCTTTTAAGACACTCTAAATAGCACCCTGTTCAGATACTGACCCAGTCTGTCTCTTACTGGAGCGGTCATGTTCAGATTTGTGTTTTAGTTCTAGCTTGAGCTTTACATGATCTTTAAACAGGAACTGTAGAAGTGTTACAGCTCCAAACTCACCATAACCGAGCGATCTCTCTCTCTCTGTCTCTCTCTGTCTGTCTCTGTCTCTCTCGCTCTCTCTCTCTCTCTGTCTCTCTCTCTACTATAAAACATTTCTGTTCATGGGGCAGGTGTTTATAAAGCTCCTGAGTGCTGGTGGCTCTAAAAGAAGACAGATGAATAATGTAAAGTCTGGAGAGTGAGCAAGACAGAGTTATAGCAGTGGAACCCACTGACCTAATTTTCCTTTCACTTCATTCACTCTCACATTATATTCTCAAAGGGGGAATGTTCCCAAGTGCATTCTACACATTTTTTTGCTTTAACGTATTTGAGACAAATACATTTTGAGCAGATAATGCTGAAAGAAATGAACATTTTCATTAGCTTATAGTTTACAAGTGAAAAATGACTAGAAAAATATACTTTTAGCATGCAGCCTTGTTCAATGAACAGTATGGACACATCAGTAAATGTTTTATAGCCTCCTGAGACCCCACTATCCTCCTGACATCACATTTTCCCCCAAACTACATTGTGTGTATTTCCTTGTAAGATCCTCATATGAGGACCATTGGGTATTACTCTTTTGCCAGACTTCTTCCTGTTTGGAGACAATGATCAAGTTGAATAGATATAAGTTACAAAAAAAAGAGAAACAATGAGGAGAAAGGACAAGGCACACACCATTAAACTTCGGGTCTCAGGAGGATATACGTATGTGCACAAACTCAAACACACATGCACACAAACATACACAGATACAAATGTAAACATGCCTCCTCATTTGGAAGGTCGTTCCCAATGAATATGACCAGAGCTGAAGCCTGCATCATTGCTTCCTTTGTGTGGGTATGTTGTTTGGTGTTATTTCTCTCTGTTGCCTTTTTGGTTTAAAATATGAGCCTATATACAGGATTACTTTTGCTATGCATTATAACAGCAGAGTTTGTTTCATTCTCTTTATCTCTGCTTCTTAATATGCATAAAGATGCACATACAGTATGTGCACACAGGGTTTTGACCCCCTCCCCCTATAATCCAGGTTTAGACCAAAGCTCTTCAGCCTCAAGCAAGATTACAAGTAAGATTCCACCTTAGATTAATCCATAATCTGTTTTCCTTAATAAATATATGACTATACTAAAAAGGTAAACACCAGACTTTACAGTGACTTCATACAGTGCCTTTTTAAATGGGACAGGGCCTCTAAGCTTAAAATCCTTTATTCATTCTTATATTTCAGTTATTACTGGCATAGTAATAAAATTTTATGTTTTATTATATTATATTATATTATATTATATTATATTATATTATATTATATTATATTATATAAAGGATAATAAAAAAGACGTGTAAAAATGTTTCATGGCTTATGTACTGTACTTTCATTAAAAAAAATAATACTGCCACTTAGTCTTTTTGAAATACCTAAAACTTAAAGTTTGTTTATTAGGTTTGTACCTCTCTTGACGCTTACAGACTGGAAACTATAGAAATAATTCTAATATAATAATAGCTGAAATAATTACAAAACAAAACTTTGTTAATGAGTGTCAGAAGAGGTGCATTACTGTACTGTACCATAAAAGTTAACACTTAAAGCCTTTTATTGTATTTTTTGGCAAAGTTTAATAAAAATGGCAGTAATCTTCATTCCTTACAGAACCATGATATGTCGAGTCATCAACTGTAATAAAACAAACAAAAAAAGCTCTGTTATTTTAATATAAATATAAATAAAAGGTTTAACAGCACCTTATGTAATGCACCAGGTTATAATTCTGTGAGAGGAAAGTTTATGTGTATAATATTTGAATAGTTTGATTACGTTCTTAAAATTAATCGGTGCTCTGATAACAAGGGAGTTGTTGGATAAAGAACATGTGACCGCCTTGCTCTAGAGTAATTAAAGTGGAGGTCAATGGATATTCTTTTTGCATCTTGATTCATCTGATTTCCTTCTATAGCCTACATTGTGGCTGTTTTACTGTAACTACTTTTACACATTTATGCTAATATAAGCATCAAAAATTAAGACCTTATTCTAATTTAGCCACTCCCTATTCATTCTAAACACAAACATTTGGGTTAAAGTGTGTGTGTGTGTGTGTGTGTGTGTGTGTGTGTGTGTGTGTGTGTGTGTGTGTGTGTGTGTGTGTGTG
>JAQLOM010000012.1:9994653-10014457 GCA_030068315.1 Chrysichthys thysi | reverse complement strand
AGCACTGTTGCCTCACAGCGAGAAGGTCCTGGGTTCGAGCCCCGGGTTTGGCACAGGTGCCTTTCTGTGTGGAGTTTTGCGTGGGTTTCCTCCGGGTACTCTGGTTTCCTCCCACAGTGGGGATTAGGCTAATTGGCGACTCAAGATTGTTTTGCCTTGGGTGTGAATGGTTGTCCGTCTCTGTGTGGTGCTCTGTTTTCTTACCTTCTGGCTTACCAGGTCAGATTCCTTCATAACTACTGGTGGGCCTGATAGGCCTTCACTTAGTCATGGAACAGTGTATTCTCAACATTCTGTATGCTTTTATACACCTCTCTCTCTCTCTCTCTCTCTGTCTCTCTCTCTCTCTCTGTCTACCCTTCACAGGCGATACTTTGGGGAAAAAATTGGCCTGTATTTTGCATGGCTGGGTTGGTACACAGGTATGTTGATCCCGGCAGCACTGGTTGGTCTTTTTGTCTTCCTCTATGGCCTCTTCACCATGGACTCCAGCCAAGTGAGGTCAGTCCCTGTACACCCTGGCATCAATCCTGCCCCTGCATCAAATCACTATGACCAACATTTAGTTTAACTCTCATCTGTGAAAAGTTAAAAGGCTTCAAAGCCTGTTAACATATCTTATTCCGAGCAAGAGCTACATCAGAGGCCAGGAAGCCATTTAAAACTGTGCCTAGGAATGTGTTCTCTTTGTGTCTGCAGTAAGGAGATCTGTGAGGCCAACACCACCATCATGTGCCCCATGTGTGAAGTGAACTGCAGCGCCTGGAAACTCAGTGACAGCTGTGTCTATGCAAAGGTATTCACAGTAGCTGACATAATGTCATCTTATTATTTTGGCGTGCAAAACTGAATTAATTTATTGTTAGAATAAATATGTATAGCCTAAGTACACAGTACTGTATGTAATACGAGGGAGAATCAAAAAGTAAAGGCAATTTTTTTGGTAATTGTGATATCTCTAATAACCTGGAGAGCAAAGACAAAACACGGAGAGGAGACATCCATCTTCTCCAGCAAAGAACAAATTCAAATGTCAGCCCTCCCCCAAGAAAATCATGATAACATTCTTTTGGGACATGAAGATGCTGATTCTGGTGCATTTCCAAGCGCATGAGCAAAAAGTGAACAGTGCATTGCTGCGAAATGAACTTAAACCTGCAATTCACAGCAAAAGAAGAGGAACAGAACAGTCGTGCTGCATCATGACAATGCACGTCTTCATACAGCAGCAGCAACAGTAGAGACAGTGCAACGTCTCGGGTTCAATCGTCTCCCATATCCTCCTTACAGCCCAGATTGAGTGCCGAGCAATTATCACATCTTCAGCCAAATGAAGGAGGTGCTGCAGGGTCACAGATTCATCTCTGATGATGTATTAAGGGAAGCAGTGCTCATCTGGCTTCAGCAGCAGCCGAAAAATCTGCGGGAATGCAAAAGCTAGTTGAATGATACAACAAATGCCTTGTCGTGCATGAGGACTATGTGGAAAGGAATATGAATCTCGCAGTTTCTCACAGTCACATCTGTTAAAGCTGTTGAATGTAGTTTGCCTTTACTTTTTAATTCTCCCTCATATATAACGTAGCATCATATAGTATAACATAACATAACATGACAGTATAAACAATTTAATTACAGCTGGACAGCAGAGAAAAAAAAGGCATAAATGATATCTGTATATTTTCAGTGTTGTAAATGTAAATGTAAATTGCCATGCGATGGAATAAACAGCATTAAATGCTATTAGCATAATACAATGATTATGACTTTCATCTCTTATTAAGCAACTTGAAAGCCATTTCAGTTTAAGTTCGTGCATATATTCTAGTTCATTTAAAATCCTTTTGTATAATATTTATAATAAATTATTGTGTTAAGCAGGTGAAAGCCACTGAAGTGTGTATTAGCATTCTTTCTATAGTCCATTCCCTTGAGCCTGGGTCTCAAAGTGCAAATCTGGTCTGGGAGATAATCTGGGGACTATTCATTACTGTTTAATTAGGTGCCAAAAATAAACTGGAGACCAAAGTGTAACATCCATTTAAACCCCTAGTACATAGGATGTTTACTGAGTCATCGTGATTCATGACTTTTATGTGGTTTGGTCTTTTACCTATCTGTAGGTGACTCATCTGTTTGATAATGGTGGCACAGTCTTCTTTGCTATTTTCATGGCAATTTGGGGTGAGTGAAAGTTACCCTCTTATTTGGTCTTAATAGATTTTAAGTGCAAATTTTGTCATTTTAAATGTACATAGCAGAGCAAAACAATCTTCTGCTAGAGAATTAACATTCCCCCCTCTGCTTTGTCCCAGTCTGGTTAAGTTGTACTCTTTATGGGTTTTTTCTCCAACTGTCAGCAATAAAAGTATCTTTTTCTGTTTGTAATTGACATATTTTAGCTGGGGGAACATTTCCGAATGGAATTGAGCTTTAGTTCGAAATCACACATTCTAAGAGTTAATCACCTCTTGCATAAATGGATAAATCAATAGAAGGCTTGACGTGAAAGTGTCCCCCTGTTGTTGTGCATCATCTAATTGTTGATGCAGTATAAAATGTAATTGACTGGCTAACGCTAATGAAACACTTCCCTGGAGAGAAAAGTGAGCTGCTTAGGTGAGAGAAGAAAACAACATGAGGCATCAGGAAGCTGAATGTGTAAAACTTCTCTCGTTTTTTGGACATCTATGTGACTGTTTCTGCGAACGCCTGCAGGCCAGTCCTCTTAGCAACACTACATTCTGTACTTCTCGCTCTCACCCTGTCTCACTCATGCTAATTTGAATGAACTTAAGCACTATCACCCAGTATCACATCAGCCAGTATTCGTCAGCTCTGCCTGGTAGTGTGTCTCTATGTGAATGTTTTTATCATAGCATTATTAAATATTAAGCTGGATCTATATATAATACATTCTACAATACATTTTCACCCTTTTTGTGGGATGAAATCCTAATCATTTTTAAAAATTCAGAGACGCACACAGATATTTGCCCTTTATTTCATGTTATTAAATTCATGAATACTACAACATCTTTGCCAGTATACTAGAGAAAAATAGCATATCAAATGTTTCATGGTTTCTGGCTCCAGAGGTGGAAAAAACATATAAATTATAGCTGTAAAAGTATTACATAGTAAAAAATTAATAGGGAAAAATGTGCTTAGTAAGGTTTTGGACCATCAAGGGCTGCCAGAACAGCTGCAGTGTGTCTTGGAAACATCTCTACAAGTCTTTGGAACTCATCTGGAGGGATAAACACCGTTCTTCCAAAAGATATTCCCTTAATTGGTGTTTTGTTTTCCCATCACAGGGCATTATGCATGCACATGTTCACAAACTAATTCACGCCTAGGGGCAATTTCCTTGTCAATACATCTAAAAAAAAATGTATGTTTTGGGAGGTGGAAAGTAACCAGAGAACCTGCCTGAAACCCACACACATGGAGAGAACATGCAAAATTGCACACAGACAATATCAAGAGCTTATGATAGAACTAAGGCCCCTGGACCTGTGACACAGCAACATGACCAACTGTACCACCTGGCACCCCTTGTGGAAAATTTATTGCAAATAAGTTATTCCCGTGAATCAGAAATATGAAATGTTAAAATGTCACTGAATGGAGGAATAACACCATTTCTGTGTGAGATACAGCACAATTAATACAATTCCAGTTGATTTCATTCACTCTAACTCTAGCTGTAATACAGATTGATTCGGAATGTACAGCATATGTACACAAGAAGAAGAAAAGAGTAATGTTTTGAACAGCGTATAACATATGGAAAAAGGACGTGTTAAAGAAGTATAAGAGATAGGACAATAAACATACAGGTTGTTGATCTCATAAAGTGTAAAGAACAGTAAGGACGACGTGGCTCTGCAATATTGTGTAACACACTGAGCACGAGTTGGCTCCTGTTCTGCAGTGAGTGGGTGTGTAATAGGTGCTCACAGTTTGGTGTTGTATGTAGGAGTCCAGTGTGGGTTTCTGTGCAGGAAGCTGGTGAAGACAGGGTGTGCAGGTGTGAGAAGCCTGACAGCTTGAGAGTAGGAAGTGTTCTTAAGTCTGGACATCCAGGATAGGATCCTTTGTATTACAAACTACAGGGGCTGTGGCTGACATACGCAGGCCCTGAAAAAGTCGAAGAAGGTAGACAGTGTCTGTGGGAGAGCTGAAACAAGGCTCATGAAAACTTTTTCATTGCTATGATTTCATTATACTTTCTTTTGCACACGCTCAACAATAGTGGGTCAAGCAATATAAAAGTTGCCCTTAGAACTTCTCTCAAAACCTATATCTATCAACAGGCATATCCAGGTTTATGTCTATTTAAATCTTACAGCTGAGCAGTCTATTGTGTATATACTTATTTAAACAATTTGAAGATTGGATAGGTCTTAATATATATTCATATGTGTGCAGGGCCGGATTATCCATATGGGCCACGGGGCCGGTGCCCAGGGGCACCAACCAGCGCGCGGGGGGGGCGCACCACATGACACACTTTGCCGCCGCCACACCACCCCTCACACCACCCCCACGCTCGCAACATTATACCGCCGCCACCTATATACATACATACATATATATGTGTATGTATATTCCTACATTTTCTATGCCACTAATGGGGGAAGCTGGAACCAATCCCGTGTGGCTAACACAAAGACTAACAGCCATTCACGCTCACATTCACACAAAAGGGCATCTGAATAATCTGCATGTTTGGACTGTGGGAGAAAACTAGAGGACCCTAAGAAATCCCACATGGGCATGGGAGAACATGCAAACTCCACACAGAAAAACCCCAGTTAATATGCCCATGCTATCAAACCTGGAATAGTCTTGCTCTGCGGCCACAGTGCTAACCACTATACTACCATACTGTCCTAAAAAGATAGATTAAATAGATAGAGATATTGAGTCTAGAAATGCAATACACCAACACCAAATGTCTGTTCTTATGTAAAAAGTATAGAAGTGAACTGAACTGAGAGGTGCAGATTTAGATATACATTGCCAGCTCTTTTTATATTGTATGCCTTCATGGATTGGCGTTTCGCTTTCTGCTCCTACAGCTACTGTCTTCCTTGAATTCTGGAAGAGAAGGAGAGCAGAACTGACCTACGACTGGGATTTAATTGACTGGGAGGAGGAAGAGGTGAGACTCATCTAAAACACAGTTTTTCAACTCAGACTATGATTCTGTTTTCATTTACAAACGCTCAGCTTCATTTACAAAGGCTAGTATGGGACAGGCACATTCTTTTCCACATTTTTACCAGTAAACCTTATTAGGCTCATACGCTCTACTGAGCTGACTGACAGTAACTGATGAACATTGAATACATGAAGTATTTGGCCAATATGTGTGCTGTTTGTTGTGTTTCCTTTAGTGTAAATCCTGTGTCATGGTGTGTTCAGTGAGTGTGCTTCCTATCGATATCATGTCATGCTCAGTGCATGCTATGCTGTTTGCTGAGGTTACCACACATTAATCATTTAGTTACTGCATGTGAAATCATTTGATGATGGGTAGGATGTTGTTTGCCGTTGGGCCTTAAATGTAGACTTACTGAAGGACATTATTTCATACATAATGCGCCAATGTTGTCTGGACATAATCAGTGTCAGAGGTCAGACCATAGATCTATACATATTAGGGATCATCCTAGCTGCAAGAGTATGCACTATTAAAGCCAACACTAGAAATAAGTGTCCGCCACAGACTTAGATATATTTTAGCAAGGTTTTTTTTTTTTATGTGTAAAAGAATTTAAGATAAGATCATCTGATTTTTTTTATGTAGAAAAACATTTTAGTAATATATTAATAATTTATATGATCATATTTAAATAATATGTATTAATAATAATATGTATAATATTCAGTCTCCTTATAAATCACTCAAATAAATACACTCTGACTATAACAATGACTATATTTCTCAAGTTGCTTAAAAGGCGTTTGCCATGTAAATTGTCTAATATAGCAAACTAAAATAACTAGCTAATATTTGTGGAAACAATTAGTCAGCTAACTTAGCTCATATTTTTGTGCGACTCAGTATAATCAATGCAAAAGCTAAGTTTATACTTTCTGAACCCTTTAGACAAAATATCTTGCTACAACACTTAAAATAAATTTTCATTTCATTTAAACATGGCACATACAGTATTTTGCTATTTGTTCATTTTTGGAAGCAATCCACCCATAGACAACATTTTAATGTAGCATTATGCAGAGGAAGTAAATTAGCAGTACAGCAACCCTTTAAGTCTATACAGTATTGCTCTTTGTATAATGACATTATTAGCCATTTAGGTCTGTCAGATATGTATGTCTATGGTTCAGACTCATGGGCACTGTTTTTACCCGAGACCGATCCTCCATGGTTGTTGTTGGTGTCTTCAAAGATGTCATTGCTGAATCAGCCTCTTAGCAAATCACTTACAGCCAATTGATGTATACGCAGGAACAAAGACTCCTTATAAGAATGACACAAGTCATCATCATCGTCATCATCATTAACTCTGTCTTCCTGGGACACGTTCCAGACCCAGTGAAAACAAATGATGATGCCAGATATCTGTGTGTAGACTAGCAATACTTTATGTATTTGGTATGGAGGTAAGAATATCTTGAAGGCAATATTTTTATATATAACATGCCTGTGTTGAGAAGGAGGAACTACGGCCCCAGTTTGAGGCGAAGTACTCGCGGAAGGAGAGAGTGAACCCCATCTCAGGCAAACCAGAACCTTTCCAGCCCTTCAGTGACAAGCTCAGTCGCCTCATGGTCTCTGTGTCGGGGATATTCTTCATGGTAGGCCATTTTCTCCACTCAGGAGAACCTCTTCTGTATAATCCCGAATGCTTTTTCTTATTTAACTTTAACTAGATTTTATACTACACCTCTGCCCCGAAGAAGCATGCAACATCTTGATATAATATCTCACAGACTAAAGTGTATTATATAGTATATTATTATATTATTTTATGTGGTATGAAATTACAGTTCCTAATTGACTGTTACCACACCACCCTAGAGGACCAATGTTTTAAATGCCACAGATGACTGTCTCCCTCTGCTGGCTGTTGCATGTGGTGCAACATGCATGTGGTGTATGTGGCTGCTTGATGAAAAAAGGGATCATTTTGCCTCCCAAAGGATTTATAAAATTTTTCAAATAAATAGTAGCCTAGAACACATTCCCCACCCTCACTTGTTCAGCAGTGTCCTCCTCATATTACTGCTGTAAATTTCACCACCCAGTTGTGTCTACATTTCAGATCTCCCTGGTGCTGACAGCAGTGTTTGCTGTGGTGGTTTTCCGGCTCATTGCCATGGAGAAGTTTGCCTCCTTCCAGTGGGAGTTTGTAAAGAAGAACTGGCAATTTGCCACCTCTGGCACTGGAGTCTGCATCAACTTCATGATTATCATGTCTCTCAACGTGGTCAGCCTCTGCACTCTACACAGTGTTCAACAGTTCCAGTGTAGACTTAAACAATAGAGATCTTTAGCACTGTCTATATGTTTGCAATGCCAACTGAAGTCCAGATGTAAAAAGTTCATACTTCATATAGTACTTGGAAGTCAAAATAATACATATGTATATAGGAGTGTGCAAAAGTTTTAGTCATCCTGAATTTTTTAATACACATTTTATCATACATGCCTATTTAAATGTGTGTTGCATTAGGGTGACAGTGAGAAGGGAAAAATGATTTCTAAATATTAATTCAATGTCAGAGAATTTGTTTGTATTTTGTAAAGTAATGGATCATATTAACCAACAGATAGCATTCCTGATTTAAAAAAAAGCATCATCTGTGATTTTACATGTAGAGACAGAAGATTAAAATCAAGTTTTCCAGAAAGCCTGCAATAACCTACCAGCTTATTTCCTTAGAAAACCACATGCCTGTCTATAAACAGTCATTCCTTCACGTGTCATTTTCTCTCTCTCTCTCTCTCTCTCTCTCTCTCTCTCTCTCTCTCTCTCTCTCTCTTTCTCTCTCTCCCTCTCTCTCTGTTTAAGTTATAAAGACAAGAAATGCAAAGAGAAACTGCACAGTGTATGTCCTGAAGTCTTTCCTGTATAGGAAAACATAAAGGAGAAGTTCAGCACTCTGTTCAAAGTGCTGACACTGGAGCCTCTTTCAAAAGAAATAAATGTCTCCTCACAGAAAATTGCATCTTATAAGCATTTTAAAACTGATGTGACGTGTCCACCATAAAAGTCACTATTAACAAACTTTTGCACTGTCAAAGGCAAATTATGACCTGATTTTATTCATGTATTTTTTTTTTACTGTTTACTCCTAATATGGTCATTATTATTGAATTTTATAAGATGTTTTGAAGACTTTTTGCACAGTACTGCATATAAGTAAATATAAACATTATAATTCATTTATGATTAAGCTTATGTTAGGCAGCTATTCAAAACAAAGTTTTATGAACGTTTTCATCCCGCATAAATTTAGGTTGAAATAGGGAGAAAATACTTCTGTAAAGAGGGCAAAATTACTAAGTTCACTTACACAAAGTGCTTCTTGCGATGATGAAGGAACATCTGTAAGACATGACACGCTAAATTGTGTTGTGCTTTGTATTTGATTTCTTTATCTTCAGTCGATCCCAAGGGTATGCAAACTTTTACACTACAGAGATTAATGAGTCGTGCGGAGTATACTTTATTGCTACTATTTCTTGAGAATTTGATTTTTCCGTCAGTTCTAATTGATGTAGTTTAAGTTATTTGTTCTGGTGCTTGCGAACAAATTCTCTGTTCTCTGGCAGGTTTACGAGAAAGTGGCCTATCTGCTGACAAATCTAGGTAAGTTTTAACTGTCAGAGTGTGTGAGGCTTTCTTGGTAAATGGAATGTTAATCCCCAAGGTCTAAAGAAGGGAAGGGCTTGGATTCCTGAAAGGCATTCTCACTCAGACGTGTTGATTTTAGCTTCAGATACTACCCAGGGTGGAGGTTTCTCTAATGTCTTGCATATGCCAGCTAAAAAAAACCCACAAAAAAAAAAGGTCATGGTCCTCTGGTTTGTGTTTCAGAACACCCACGGACCGAGTCTGAATGGGAGAACAGCTTTGCCCTCAAGATGTTTCTCTTCCAGTTTGTCAATCTGAACAGCTCTACCTTCTATATTGCTTTCTTCCTAGGAAGGTGATTAAACTGTGAAACTCTATCACCAGGTCCATTTAAAGCTTTTTAAGAATCTACTACCTTCCAGTAAACCTAAAATAGTTCTTCATACATAATTAGTTGCATTATCGTTTCATCTTTTGATCTATTTCATTTCCATATTAATGTATTCACAAAGATCCAGTGCCTTTGAAGTGTTTATTCTCTGTTATCATGAAGCATTATGATTTTGTCTCCCTGTGAAATGTGAGAGCATCTTTTCCCCTCTTTTTTCATTATCATGGAATGATATTGCAGTGCAGCTAATTGAATTTCAAAGATGTGTGTGTGTGTGTGTGTGTGTGTGTGTGTGTGTGTGTGTGTGTGTGTGTGTGTGTGTGTGTGTGTGATCTAGTGTCATACAGGACACTTCAAAGGTCGCTTTGTGCTACTTGCTTTGCTGTAAATGAATAGGCCATTGAACCAGACCTGCATGTATACACACCCTTCTTCAGGTCACGGAGAACGACACATCTACAAATGATTTACTGTCACCTTGCTGCTGTGGTTACGTTCTGAGCATGCCAGTTTTCAAAATGTCTGTTGGTTGAATAGTCATTCAGCCTGTTTTGGATTCCATACAATTGGATGGAAAAGTCTGGTGACAGTTGTTCTCATCTTGTGATGGAAGTCGGGCATCTGGTTCATTTCATACAGTTCATGAGCGGCTGCCCAACCCTAAACCAGATTTTTGTGTCCTTACTGCAGTCTATAGTTAGAGCCGATCGACATGGCTAAAGCAAGCCGTAGACTAGTTTTATCCTTTCGTTTTTGTCTGTTTCCATGTAGGCTACTTGAATCTTAGGATATGAGGATTGATTCATGGATAGTTATGGTCTGTGATCGGATGGTTGCCTAACCATTTACGTTTTATGAAATACCAATTAGTGTTTTTTTCTTTTGCATGGTAATGTAGTGCCGTGGTACGTGCTGAGAGAAATACCAGCACAGAGGAGACATAAGGGGAAAAATAAAGAGAACGATTTTACCTGTACAGTGGAACCTTGCATTGCGAGCTTAATCCGTTTCCCGAGATGTGCTTGTAATCCAAAGCACTCGTATACCAAAGCGGGTTTCCCCATAAGAAATAATGGAAACTCAGATGATTCGTTTCACAGCCCACAAATATTTCTATAAAAATGATTAATACAAAATATAAAGTGAAAATACATAAAACAAAATAAGCTGCACTTTACCTTAGAAAAGACTCGTGGCTGGGGTGAGGGAGACAAGAGAGGAGGAGAGAGGGGGAGAGGAGGAGGATTATCGTGTAGGATGACTTTTACGACAACTCACAGAATCACTGCAGTCTGTCGCTCACTGGGATCTTTTTCTTTTCGTGCGACTTTAACAAGGAAACTATCCAACGATCGCTGCTTTTGTCTCCTTTTGAGGATTTGGCGGAAATGCGACATTGCATCGTCATTAAACAGATTCATCGCTCTTACTGCTACAGCCTTATTCAGGTGGGGCTTTTCTACAAACTTTTACACTCTTTCCTACATTTTACACATCTCCCTGATCTCATCGAAGTGAGGGATTCCTTCAGTCTTTTTCTACGCTAGGGCGGATGTTGACTCTACGAGTGAGCCACAATCCCACACTGAGTGAGAGAGAGAAGTCGTGATCACATGAGGTTCGGCGGACGAAGCGTATGCATACTACTCATCTTGCAAGACATCGCTCATTAACCAAGTCAAAATTTATTAAAATTTCTTGCTCGTCTTTGCAAAATACTCGCAGACCAAGTTACTCGCAATCCAAGGTTCCACTGGATTAGGATGATTAGCATTATTTATAAAACACAATGGACGCATGTAGCCGTTTTGGGCATCGGTGCTGTTGTGATCCCGTCTGTTTTCTTTCTTTTTTTTTCTTCTTTTTTTTTTTTTTTTTTTAAGAGTTATAAAGAAATGTGAGTTTGTGAGATGTAATTAACCTATTTTGGAATATATTTGGATATTTTCTCTTCAAGCAGCACTGACAGTGAAGCTTAGATTTAGAGCGCCGTTTTTTTGCGGAATTTCGCGGAAAAACGGGAATACCAAACAAATGACAAGGGATAATGTAACCATTTGAACAAGCCATCATGCCCAATGGTTATCTCTAGCTCGAAAGCCCTAGGACAGTGATTCTTAAACTTTTTTGGGCACGACCCAAATTCAGGTCCGGTGGGTATGTCACGACCCAAGTATGAATAAAGCATGAATCTCAAAAGTTACTTGTTAGCTATAGGTTACAAATCTCAAGCATGATTCTCAAAAGTTGTTTTTTATTTTCGGATATCCAAAACAAACACAAAAACGCTCAGGAAAAATTATGAAACAGGGATATAAGAATAGAAAAGTTACTTAGTGAGACATGTGTAACTGGTTCTTGCGCTGAATTATTTCCTCCAATTGGGGTTCGACCTTGCTGAGTGCCAGACGTAGGTCGTGCATCGGGTCGAGCTTGTTTCGGGACTTTGTTTGGATGGCAGTCAAGGCCAAAAATTCTTGCTCGCACAAGAACGTAGTTGAAAAAGGAATGAGAACTTTCATCGCTTCAGTGCCAATTATTGCCTTTTCCTGTTTCACTTGTGTCCAAAAGGCGCCCAGTGACACTTTCGCGTGGAGTCGCCGCCATGTCTCCTCATTTTTTAACTCGAGGAGGTCTTCTTGAAGCCCCTGAACGTCTTCAGATAGTTCTTCAACTTCAACTTCAAATGGGTTCCTGACCCAGTGCTGCGATGACAGGTCCTTGTCTGGGATATAGCGATCGAACTGTGAAATCAGCTTTTCCAAATGTTGCTGCAGGATGAGCTTGATTGTATCGAAATCGAATCCCTCGAATTCCTCCAAATACTTGTTGAGCACTGGAAAGGCACCTGTTTTCCCGCGATCAAGCTTTTTCTCCCATAGCTGGAGCTTGTCCTTGAAGGCCGAGAGTTTCTCAGACAGGCCAATGATGTTGTGATTCCTGCCTTGCATTGATGTGTTGAGTTCATTCACAGCCGTGAAGACATCATTCAAATAGCACACCTTGAGCATCCATGACTTATCTTCGAACCTGGTAGCAAGGCGATGGTTCTTTTGATTCAGGAACATCTGCAGCTCCGCTCTTAGGACCAGTGTACGATGCAGCACCTTGCCGCAGGAGAGCCATCTTACATTGGAGTGGAAGAGGAGGTGCTTAAATTCAGACCCGAAGCCATCACACAACTGTTCGAACAGCCGACACTTCAGCGCACTTGACTTAACAAAGTTGACAATGGCAATGACCTCCTGCATCACTGCATTAAGATCAGGAGACAGATGTTCAGCAGCAAGATTCTCCCGATGAAGAAGGCAGTGGACAATTCCGACGCTAGGATTTACTTGATTGACGAGCGCGGTGAAGCCTTGGCGGACACCGAGCATGGAGGGAGCACTGTCGGTGCACAGGCTGACACAATTTGCCCAGCTCAGTCCTTCTTCTTGCTGAAATTTGTCAATCATGGCGAATATATCCGCGCCTGTGGTTGTTGTTTCCATGGGAGAGCAGAAAAGGAAATCTTCTTCCAAATCCATGGAACCCTCATATCTCACAAAGACCATAAGCTGCGCATCATTCCCAACATCAGTAGACTCATCCAACTGGTAGCTGTATTTCCCTGCTGCCTTCATGCGCGCAATTACTTGGTCTTTTATATCCAGTGACATATCCACAATCCGGCTGCGCACTGTGTCGTTGGAGAGCGGTACGGTTTGAATCTTCTTTGCTGCGTCATCATCGCAGACTAGCCGAACCATGTCTGTCGCTGCAGGTTTCACCAACTCTTCGCCGATATTGTGCGGCTTCATTTTCTTTGCTATTAGCTGAGCAACGAGGTACGATGCTAGGGTCGCTTGCTTGGCCGCGAGCAACGCAGGGTTCGATGGTGTTTCCAATCGTTGCTGCTTGAGAGCTGTTTCGCACCGTTCAAAGTATGTGCGATTCTTGCCCACATGTCCCGGGTGCTTGGTTTCAAGATGTCTCTTCAACTTGTTCTCCTTCAATGATTCATTGGCGGGCACTTCGTAGCACAACACGCATTGTGGCTTGATGCCTCCCTGATCAGAGAGCGAAGTAAATCCAAGCTTCAAGAAGACTTCCTTGTAAGAACGCTTCACCATCTTTCTTGACAAAAATGATCAAAACAGTGAACGAAGATTGCAGTCGACTGATTAATAATAACACAGACAGACACCGTGAGAATGAGGAGCTGCTGCGGTCACTGGCGGTCGGTGGGTGCCTCTACAGTTGGCTGAAGTACAGTAACAAACCCGTGTGCGTGCAGAGAGCGAGGCAGCGGCAACCATGGGCGGCAGACTGTCCATGCTTTGCCTTCTATGTCTGTCCGTAGTGGGTAATAGGCTAGGCTAGAGCACACACATATACAGACCATGAGAAAGTTCAGCTTCTGGAGTAATTCGGTCCCTGGCTGCTTTTGTTGCTCAGTCCGATGTTTTTTCTCATGACTAAAATTTTTATTTAGCCATGCCCTCGCAACCCATTCTTAAGGGCCTTGCGACCCATACTTTAAGAACCACTGCCCTAGGAGGAGTAGGGGGCGGAACAAACGGGTGACGAGAAATATAATAATAATAAGAAGAAGAAAACTTAAGAAGAGTAAGCACACTAATTAAGCTAATTCTCTGTATTGTACTACTGTATATTACAAAGGCTCTTCATTGATGTAATCTTGGGGGGTAAAAACACTGCAGCAACCTGTTCATTTCTGGAGGAAAGTTAATGTTAGTGTTAATAACAATGCTGACGATGTTTGGCTGGCTGACTATATGAATATTCATATCATAATAAAACTTTATTGATATATTGCCCAGACCTAACACGACCTCTTTTCAGTGCTATTTGTCTCCTTTGGCCTCTTTTTGTCTTCTCCGTTTGGATTGCTGTATTCACCAGAGACGTTCTGCTTTGTTGGGTTTTTTTTATACGTTGTGCAATAATCTTGTTTTTGGATAACTGTAAGAGTTGTACTTGATGCGGCACTGAGGAGCGGTGTTGGTGCAGGTGCTGGTCTGAAACCACAGACAGTGGCGGTTATGTTGTGTTGACGTGAAAACAGGACAAAGGATTGCTAAAGGCTGCGACCATCGCACCCATGAGGTTTTGCAGCAGACTCACAGAGTTTTGTCAGTTACTGTCATTGATGTTTTTCGTGCCTGAATAGAATATTGATCTCATATTTCTAATATTATTCTAATATTTATGACCAAATGTTTACCAGGGGGGAGCAGTCATGTGGATTTTCCTGAGTCAGATCAGGCCACTAATGATGACACAACAGATGTGTCACTGATCACTGGAGCGCTGCGCACTTCCTGTTTACGATCCTCCTCTGAGTCAACAGATGGTTCATCGTCTTCAGTCGTGGTCAGGAATCAGACTCTAACCCTGGCCAACACCAATACTGCAGGTAAAGAGCTGTAAGAATCACAGGAATATTTTACTACTTCCACTTTTTGGGTTTGTTTTTGTTTTTTGGTACTTTCATGTAGAAACATGTATTATTTTAGAGCAGTGAGCATCGGAAAATGTCAGCGATCCCAGATATGACAACATATTTCACCGATTTTTTTTCTTTCTTTCATCCTTCAATGTCCAAATCAATCCGTGAGTCTTGACCAGTGACCCTGATTCTGATCCTGAACAAACTTGATTTCAGATCAGAACAAACATGGCAGTCAGAAGTTATTGGTGCGTCAAACATCAAGGCAAGATTAGACTTTCACACATGACACACCCCCACCACTACGGGAGTTGTAAATATTAACCCTTTACAGGGCAAGTACTCAAAAATTCACATTTTTAACCCTGGAGTGTTATTGGGGGATATTAAAAGTCTTTGTATTGCAAGATTTTGTTATTCTTGTGTAGAAACTCAAGGCCAATAGAGTTAGTTATATATGGCCAGTGTATGGTGAAAGTTTTTCCAAAATGTGTATGTACAGTCGATCCTCTCATCTACAGACACCACATTAACAGATATCAGATGCAACGGACAAAATCTGCTGGTCTGAAAGTTTAAAACTGGGGTTTCTGTCTCCCTGTTTCTGAGGAGTATGGTGTGAACACACATAAGGGAAATTTTTTGCAATTATTTACAATAGGATTTAATGTGCTTGCCTATTTATGTTGGTCGTTATGCTGCTTGTCATGTGTACAGTACTTGGGTAGCACTTTCATGGACCTTAGAGGTGTTTTTCCATGTATTTCCACTATTTTAACCCCCCCCATCCCCTTCATAACATCGGACTATTCACGTCAAAAAACAACCTCTCTCCCCAATTAGTCCGTTAATGAGAAGATCGACTGTATAAAAAATATATATATAAAAGAAAAAAACGTAAATATGTATTTAGGATGGGAGAAATCCACGTGGTTCTGCAACCTCACGGAGAGGAATTTTGGATGCCTATTCACCCAAAAAAGGGTTAAAAAGGTTAAATAAAAATATTTCTTGAACATTAGGAGGTACGACTCAACCTCAAATCCAGTCCAGTTGTTCTCAGGTGTGGCAAAGCGATTAGTGCTGTCGTGATTTTCTTCCCCACAAAGGTCTGTTCATCTAGTCCAGAATGTACTTATTACTATATTATATTTTATTTTACATGCTGTGCCTTCTCTGTTGGCAGCATCTTTTCTCGCGGGCCGGAGCTGGCAGGGGTTGGAGCCTAAGCTGGGGGAAACGCCGGTAGTAAAAGCTGTGGAGGGAAGACGGGGGATTGCTATCGCTTATGAGGAGGAGGGAGCGGACGATAAACACAATTTGACCTGACCGTAAAACACCAACATGCAAGAAACAGGAAATAAGAGCGTCATCTCTGCTGCAACACGTCGCATCATATTTAACATAAAGCAGAAAGGTGTGTTTGTTCATCGATCTGCTGACATTGGACGTAAGTGTAATATGGCATGTTAGAGCTAATGTGGCCGTCAGGATTATTTTACATATACATGATGCTGATAAAGAGAAGGTATTATGTAAAGTAATTTAAAAAAAAACCTTGGTATAAAAATTCCACAAAGGACATGGTGAGATTTTGGTGAGCAATGCTGTAATGGGATGTAGACTGTGATTTGTGTACTTCTACCCATAAACCAGCCAAGTCCCAATCACGTTTGGGGAGAAAAACAGCCGGAACCCCAAACTAAATACACTGTGATTGGAGCTTGTAATTAAAAGCCAATGAAAAGCAGATATTAAAGAAATATACAGTTAATGTAATGTCTTGCATTTTTTTTCCCCATCAGTACTTCTGTCGTCGGTCTCTGCTGAAAGATTGGCTAATTTATTCTGCACCTTGAAACTGTCTGAGTTTACAGTCTGGTAAGATTGAGGGTTGTGCTTCTTGAGACACATGAAGCCACCACATTTCTTCATACTGCACCCATGCGAAGAGAAATAGTAAGGGCTGTTTCATGCTTCTGTGGCCATACACAGGCTCCCGGGATTGGTCAGTGTTGCTTTAATCAGAGGGAAATAAGGCTTTTCCTCCTGCACAGAGATCAGGGCTAGTGATGCTTCCTTGGAGACGTTGAGTCTCTAGGTGGCGGTGGCACTGCCGGGGCAAAAACCCTAACACACAGTGGAGTCAGGAGCCAGTTTCTATGTCCGCTGATGGTTTTTATTTACATACACAGTGTCGTAAATAATAAAGCAGTTAAACCTGTATCATATACCACTGTATAGGATTCTCGATTCTAAAAGTGTTGGTACATTATTTATGAGCTCATTCCAGTACGTTACCATTTCTATAGTAGCATTTCACACACAGGGACTTAATCAATAATAAGCAGATTAAAAATGCAGTTATGTAACAAAGAATAATTATTCCTAATTATAATATATTATAAGTACACGCCACGTTTTATTGCTTAGTTTAGTGGTGGTGATCAATTCTAAAGAGTTCTTTAGTATATTTAAAAAAACACACACAAAGTTGTACAAAGTCCAACAATAACTGTCATTAATTAATATGTTCATAAAATAAAGTGAAGACGCGTGTTATCCAAGTCTATAAGAAAATACATGCACGCACCCTCACTAAAACTGCACTTCAGCATTGCTGGTTAAATTATATTTAAGCTTTAAATAATACAATCATCTTCGGTGATTAAGATCTTATTTATCCGTCAGACCTGTGTCCATCTACTGATTGTCTTCATTATTCACAACAAACGATGCGGGAAAGATGCCGCTCTTCCCATTGCACTCGCCCTCCAGCCACTCTTCGTTCACTGAAGTGGAAAATACATTAAAATTAAATAAAAGAAAAACTTCATTTCTGACTGATGATTCTTAATTTTTGAATTTTTAGTCCATTGTAATTTCTTACCTTTAGACAGGACGGTGATCATATCACCTTGAGCAAAATCCAGATCTTCAGGTGTGGATGCCTCATAAGAATACAGAGCCACCACCTGAGTTACTTTTTGTAACTTTTCCTGAGTTACGGGTTTATCCTGAAACACAGAGTGATTGCAAAAAAGTTATGAGCATAAACTTGTGGAAATGTGTGATTCTTCCAGAAAACTGTTATCCCAAAGTACAATGTCTTTGTACACTGTAGCATTACAGTTTCCCCTCACTGGAACTAAGAAGCTCAGACATGTTCTAGCATGACAATGCCATGAAAATGACATCCATGAAGAGTCCATCTTTTGCCAACGTTTGATTGGAAGAGCTTGTGTGTCCTTCACAGAGCCCTGAACTCAACCCCACTAAACCTCTTTGAGATGAACTGGCACACCGACTGCACCCCAGACCTCCTCACCCCAACATCAGTGCCTGACCCTACTAATGCTTCGTGACTGTATGAGCACAAATCCCCAAAGCCATGCTCCAAAATCTAGTGGAAAGCTTTCCCAGAGGAGTGGAGTTTATTATAATAGCAAAGGGAGACTAAATCTAGGATGGGAAATTCAACAAGCAAGGATGAGTGGGATATTCAGGTGTTCACAAACTTTTGGCAATGCAGTGTATTATATGTCTCCTGTACATTATACAAATCATAAGTGAATGGTAATGGATCAGAAATGAAAGAACGGACTGCAGTACACACGGTGATGTTACTGAAATGGGACGTCTGCCTTGAAAGCTGTTGATTACTGGGATGAAGCGTGAATAATCAGTTTAAAATGTCAGCACAAAACTGTAAGGGTATAAAAAGAAACTAAGATGATGATTAAAACATCACATACTCCTAATGCATCTTTTTCTTTTTCAAAATAGAACGAATGAACATGTCTCTAAAATGAGGAATGAACATGTTGAAACGATGGCTGAAAATGAAGTGCGCAGCTAATACATGTCTAATGTTATTGACTAATCAAGTCTATTTTTATGGGTTTGATTGCTGTTATATAAATGATTCGTAATTAATTAATTAATTCCTAAGCCCGTGTGTGATTAGAAGTTCGACATAAGCTACGTTCGCTATTTCAGATGGCACTGGTCCCAATGTCCCGATTTGTAATCCTTTCATGGGCATCATTACATATATTATTTTTTGGATTAAATGGATAAATGATGTGCCAGCATAACTGTAGGGAAAATATATTAAATATAAATAAATATTGGGGTACCTCAGTGGCTGAACACCACAGTGTGAGGCGATTGTTGCTCATGCAGGTCCACAGCACCTCCATCTCTGACTCGTCAACTGTGACTTTCTCAGTAGATCCCGGCTTTAAATAGCTGACAGGATATTCACACAGAAGAATTATTACTGTGAGCACTGGTACTGTCCATGTAACTTGTTTCTTATATAGCATGATACTGTCAAAAGCACAAGAATGATTCACAAAGCCCAACATTAAATCAGTTTTAAAGGTATATAATATTCATTTTGCCAGTAACAGAGTACCTAGAAGGTTTGCACCCTGAGCCGTAGCATCAGATAGATGTATAGGAACGTAGGTACCTCAGAGTGAGTGTAGATGCAGGTCGCTTGAGTTTAGTGCTGATAACGTTTAGGACGGCTTTATATGGCTGTCCTGGTGCAATGCAGATGGTTATGGTAAACAGGAAGTGCACTTTCACAATGCATTTAGAGAAATCAGCAGCAGCTTTAGTCTAGAGGGGGAGACAGATAATATGGAAAAAAAATCTATTACCGGTAATTGCTGGAACGATTAACTTAAGTAGTAATACACAATGTTTGCTGGTGTGCTGTGTGAGAGCGTGTGTGGGTGTGGTCTACATTACCTCCATCGTAGCGGCCTCCCGAACTGCTTTACCCACAGGTTTACTGGGCGCCACTCTTCTAGGTGGAGCGGGTATTTCATCGTCACCACTGGATGGTGCAACCTACAAAGGAGAGGCTCTCATTGGTCTTTCCTTTTTTTTTTTTTTTTTTTTAGGGTTATATAAATAGAGAAATAGATGCAGTTTGGATAAAATTTGGATTCATAAATACATGGTGAATAGGAAAAAAAGATTTTGGTACTGTATACACAAACTATGTACTCATATGCTATTTGATTAGTAGGTACAGTTGTGGTCAAAAGTTTACATACAGTTGTAAAGAACATAATATCATGGCTCTCTTGAGTTTCCCGTTACTTC
>JAQLOM010000012.1:9932628-9943459 GCA_030068315.1 Chrysichthys thysi | reverse complement strand
TCACTTCTAGAATGGAATTAGTGAAATAAATCAACTTTTTGAAGATATTCTAATTATATGACCAGCACCTGTATATGCTCAATACTTTCTTTACTATACCTGTTCATTAGTGCAATTATGCCATCAGCCAATTTTGAGGAAAAATGTCACCTCAGTGATTTTGACCACGGCATGGTGATTAGTGCAGAATGGGCTAGTTTGGGTATTTCAGAAACAGCTGAGCTCCTGGGACTTTCACATACAATAGTCTTTATGGTTTACACAGGATGGTAGTGGTGGAAAAAATCATCCAGTAAGTGACAGTTCTATGAAGGCCCTAGTTCATGAGAGAGGTCAGAGAAGAGTGGCCAGACTGGTTTGAGCTGACAGAACAGCTATGGGAAAACAAATAACCACTCTTTATGACCATGGTGAAGAGAAAAGCATTCAAGTTCCAGGCAGATGAGCTAGAACAGTGGAAAAACATCAACAAGGAATATGAATCTGAGGCTACTCGAAGTGCAGGTTTACTGGAACTGGGCAAGAATAAAAAAATAAAATAAAAACAAGAGTTCTGTTGTTTTCCATGTTGAAAACAGCACATGAAAAGTGGCCCATGAAAATGCTTACCAAGGCCTTTCAGCATGTTTTTTTATGCATGTCTGTGTGTGAGATAGAATGACAGAAACGCAGAAAGATAGATCACCTTATCCATGTTGAAGAGGGCCTGGTACTGAGGCACCACAGCATTCCGGGGCTCCGTGAGAATGTGCACTAGTGATTGCTCGTCCAGGCTGTGCAAAGGCACTATGACAGGCAGACGACCTACAAACTCAGGAATCATGCCAAACTCAATGAGGTCATATGCCTCTACTTGTCTCAGGAGCTGATCCTTCTTCTTCATCTCAGCCTCTGCATCCACCTCACTGCCTGAGCTATTGGCCAGATCAGCCGCTGCTGCTGCACACCGTCCCTTCCCCAGGCTAGAGGGCGAGCCAAATCCAAGGTACTGCGTACACAAAGTCACAAACAGAGGGTCATGAAAAAGGCCATTATTTTGATAGCTTACAGCTATTCAGTGCTGACCTAATGTCTGTCTCGCTCACTTTCTCATTCTTCCTGTGGCTAATGATTCGGTCTAGCCCGTTAAAGGCTCCTGATGCCACGAACAGGATGTTCGTTGTGTCCACCTGCACAGTTTCACCTCGCATCTTCCTGCTGTTCTTTTCTGGAACATTCACAATGGTGCCCTCCAGGAGTTTCAACAAACCCTGAGCACAAGCAACAGCAAAATGTTAATAGCAGGATTAACACGGATGCATTCTCCTTACAGATCCATCTGGCATTTGGAAAATAAAAGTGCACCTCATTGCATTTAATCTGCATCTGAATTACTGGTCACACCAACAAAAAGAAAAAGTCCAGACTTAAATTGTAGCTAATCAATACTGACAGAGTACCGGCAATTGTTTGCCACTAGCCAGCTAATGACCATATGCTTCAACGCAGACTTTGGGTTATTTATCCTAAATAGAATTTCCTTTGCTACGTTATTACTGTTGTGGAACATTATCCTCCTGGACAGGAGAAAAAGATTGCTTTAGAAGGACAATAATCCATTTACAGCCATTAGCTTGAGCTGGACCTAAGGACTTAAAAGCCTGGCTTACACATAACCCTGGAATAGAGTAACGGCACTTTATGGTTGGATTAGTACCATATTAGTCATCCTTGTTCTGAGTGTTTCAGTTACTGGAACTTGTGCTGTATTCCCATAGTATATAACTGCTCCTTGCCACTAATGCTTCACCACAGCATGCACAAGAGATTTTCTGTCTCTCTAATTCTGTTTACTACATGTCATCTTGTACTGTATATTGACTATATGAACATTAAATGTGCAGCAATGTAAATAAAAACGCCAATGAGTATACTATAACTACAGGAGTACATTAATCGGACTAAAAGTTTCAAATTACACACCTGCTGGACGCCTTCTCCTCCTACATCTCGGATCTGGTGTATTCCTGGAACACTGCCAATCTTATCCACCTCATCCAGAAACACTATTCCTGTGGGGCAGCACACGTGTGTGTGTGTGTGTGTGTGTGTGTGTGTGTGTGTGTGTGTGTGTGTGTGTGTGTGTGAGAGAGAAAGTGCCAAAGTGAGAGGTGTTGGTGTTCAAAATAATCACTAAATATTTTTAGATGAACATGAGATATTTTAAAATTATAGCCAGTAGGACACAGGTCAAAGTGCTCTGGCAGATTTATTGTATGTAAAAGCAACAAAACTGTTTATGATGCACAGAATAAGAATACATGAAATGAAACGAGGAATAAAGCCAAATTTGCAATAAAAACATCAACACCCATGTCTTTATTTTCTTAGATGCTTCTTACAATGTACCATTTTCAGAGATTTCATGACTTAGCCATGTCGGTCGGTATCCATTAAACAATTCAGTTGTTAACCATGAATCATATTGATTTACATTTTCATCTGATATTTTGACTTTAATTTTTCCTCGATGTCTAACAAAACAGCTATCATATCCCATATCTCCCTTTATGGTTTTGCAAACGTATACTTTATCATAGGTGCAAAAACACCCACCTTGCTGAGCTTTCTCCACTGAGTAGTTGGCATCTTGCAGCAGCTTGGCAATGACCGACTCAATATCCTCACCTACGTAACCTGCCTGGGTCAGCGTGGTACAGTCACAGATGGCAAAGGGAACATCCAAACACCGAGCCAGGGTTTGCGCTAAAAGTGTTTTACCTGGAGAGAAAAATATCAGCAATATTTCAAGTAAAAAAAATAATAAACCTGCATGCAATTTTCTCAGTTAGCTTTTGCTGCTATTTACTCAGGATGGCAAGTGGTTCACACTGAATCACATGATAAGGTTAAGATTCAAGTAAGTGATGAGAAATAAACAGTCAAATTCATGGACTTTGTGATTACATTAAACTTAAAGCTGTTCTAATTGCTTTTTTTAGGTCCATTTTGCTAAACTATTTTCACATCCTAATATTTCCTAGTCTAATGGTGATCTGGAAAATGTTTCCATGGGCTATGTGAAGTCAGCAACTCAACACAACTCTTCAACAAAACCTGACTCCCAAATATCTTATGCAGTCCTCTATGGCTGTCAGCATTTGCATTTTTTTTATTGCAGGCGCATGGTCAGCTCATACAACAATACACTATAAATGATCAGGACATGGGGCATTTGATGGAGTCGGATCTAAGCCTAGGATTATAGCAGAGTGGAGAGAGAAGCTTTGGTTAGAGAATATATAACTTAAGAAAGGAGGTTAGACCCCTTCGGTGGTGAAGTCTGGATGGACTCCTGCCAGCATTACATTACATTACAGTCATTTGGCAGACGCCCTTATCCAGAGCAACTTACATTTTTATTTCATTTACACAACTGAGCAGTTGAGGTTAAGGGCTTGCCAAGGGCCCAACAGTGGCAGCTTAGCAGTGCTTGGATTTGAACTCCCCACCTTCCAATCAGTAGTCCAAAATCTTAACCCCCTGAATTTCCCCCAGTATTGATTACTGCAGCTCAAATTTAAAAAGAGCTCCTAGAACACTAGATGCTCCAGAATAGAGAGACACAGGGCTCCTGTAAGAAATTGTTGACTCCACACCTGATCCAGTAGGGCCTAGCAGCACAACGTTACTCTTCTCCAGTTTGATGTTAGCGTGGGTAGAGTCCAGCACCTCGCTACCCCTTTTCTCCAGTGCAGCTTGATGAGTGACCTGCTGTTGAACAGGTGCACCGAGAGCATTGCCATGTGGGCTGATCCCAGTCATCTGAAACACCTCTGTTAAAGAAAATAAACCAATGAATACTTCAGTTTTAGAAAGCAGCTGAACAAACAGTAAAGAGAAAAATTGTTGCAGTGTTACTCTGTCTGAGCCATCATGACCATAGTAGCTTTTCCTTACAAACAAAATCATTCAAAACACATAAGCATGGAAAGTATACTTCTGCAAGGTCTATTTCCACTTTGCTACGAGAATTAAAATAATATTAATAATGATAATAATTTATGCTAATTAAATGAATATACTGGCAGAGTCTGCAGCGTATAATCAAAGTCGAGCCATCAGGATGTTTGTGAGATCCTGAAGAGCTCCAAAACTATGACTGTTTCTTTGAACTTATTTAACAACAATAACCTAGGCATTGAAATCAGGAGAAAAAAAGTCGATTAATAAAAAGTGCATGCACCATTGGGTGACATTTATTACGTTGAGTTAATTTGTACTTGTACTGCATGAAAGTGCATCTCATTATTTAAGCACATTTTGCTTTGGTTATGGTGAGATACAGAATTAACTAAATGGGCGAATGCTTTTTCCCTGTTTCTGTTTGAAAGCTGCTTGCCAAGTAGCTACACTGTAAATAAAGATATATCGTATAATGTTGTACAGCACAGAGCTATTTTATAGCAACGTTACTGATATGGCAAGACTGGCTAACTCCCACAATCACTGCTCCTACTACTGAACCTAAAATACATCAGCAGGTCACGCTTATCAATTTACCTGTCCACATCACAAATTAAAAAATAAATAATAATTAAATCACGATTTTATTTTGGATATTTCTTCATGCACACAAAATGCACTTACTTGTAAATTTAGAATCATCTTCCCGACTTACCTCTAGCTCTACAGAGAGGGGGGGAAAAGCATTTATCAGGGTTACTGTGACATCTACTGGAAAGAAAAGCCTGTTACACTGGGAGCGGGTAATCTGAGTAAGCAGTCAAAGCCTGCATTAAAAACTGAAATTTGTACAAGCTGCTACTGATGTCAGCTCAATGATCAAAGGTCAGAACAATGACCTCTCGCAGCTGTAGCATCACTCTACTGTCTATTTAGCATGACTCAACATTAATAATGCTATACTTCATAGAAACAAGATGTTCATTAGCATTAAGCTGATGCACCAACCCTGAGTAGCGAGACAGATCTGCTTCTCCGTTCCTTCTTGCTGTGCACCTGACGCAAGTAAGTTGTTGTAGATCCGTTTGTAGTGGTTATACACTGCAACCGACAGCACCTTCTTCGCATATGACTGGCCAACAACATAGTTATCGAGATAGGCATAGATCTGTAGTGACACAACACAAACGCACAGCTTAGCTTTCTGGTCTCCACTTCAGAGTACTGTCCCATAAACTTGTTTATTTATGGGTTTAGTGATGGGTTTACATGAGCAATGTAGCAGATTTAATATTCTTCATAATTTGGGTCATACCTTTTTCGGGGGTGGGGGAGGTTTCTGAGCAAATGCCAGTTTAACAGCGTCAACAGCAGATTCTGCGTCCTTGTTCAGACTCTTCTTAGAGTCGCTTTCAGAAAGCACCACGAAGAAGTGATGACAATTTTCACATTTCACAAAACGTGTGAATGCTGAAGAGGGAAATACAGACATTGCAAGAATTCACAGAGCCTCATGCTACACATCAAAAGCCCACAAGAAATGATCTGGTGATGTTTTTTTTTTTTTTCTAACCCTTTTCTAAAAGGATATACGAATGTAGCTTTCTTTAAAGAAATCTGAATAATTTAAATAATTTTAATTAAACACAATGACTAAATAAAGACCTCTGAAAAGTAATTACACTTACACTCAAGCGTCTCCATATGTGTGCATGCGTCTCCACATCTGGGGCAATGTAGGCGACCGCCTCCTTTCCCTGACCCTCCTGAACCCAGGGATCTCTTCCCAATCCTATCTGCTGCACTCTTCTGCTCAGACAAAATAGACGGATAAAGTATCTCATCTGAAATATTTAATGTTTGTGCATTTTTCCAATACTATTGGAAACTAAGTGGACCATACACTCATGAAGAACAAATGAAATCGGAGAACACCAGGAAATTTACATGCAAATCTATACACTTGGAAATCTATGTTGTTTGATGGGGAATGTGAAGTTGATGTCACACTGTGCTGCATGCTGGGAAGGGGGCGCCATTTTGTGAGGAACACGCTCTGTTACCTGTGCCTGCGACGGTGCTTACCTGCTTATGTTGTGTTTTGGCTAAAAGTTGGAGAAAGAAAGTGAAAAGTGAAGAGAAAAGAGAAAGAAAAGAAAGAAAAAAACCCTACCAAGAGAATCAGCACTATGTCAAGCAATGGTATTTGAACAAATTAAGCATGATAAATAAACAACACAGATCCATATGACTGAATGCTTTTAAAGGGGTTGTATTTTGTTTGGTTTAATACATGGGCCAAAAACAGAAGTGCCACCTTACCTTTGTGAGTATGACCTTGAGCTTGCAGTTTTCTGGCTTGTGAATTAGTGATCCATGCACTCAGCCACTGCAATTGTTCATAAGTTTCTAGGAATTTGCCACTTTTAAACTCCTGCAAAGTGTATGGACTCAGTCCAAAACAATATAGTCTACAATGTTCAGGTATTTGAGTGGAGGTAGTGCATCTGAGTCTGTAATCCAGTCTTGGACTGCCAAGTTATTTGACATATCTTTTTAGAAAAATGAAACAAAAGGAGAAAGCAGATAACCACCGTAGCAGGCAGAGCATGTTCCTCACAAGTGCCCTCCAGCCAACAAGCACCACGGCATAACGTACCTTCACATTCTTTATACTCAGTGCAGTGCTGAAACAAATAAAAAAGACATACCTTTCCCTCATCACTGGAGCCATCTTTTGGTGTGTTCTCTTTTGAGGCAAAACACATGGGACTCTCTGAGAACAATCTGACTCGCACTGCAGGAGGTAGATGGGCTTCAAGAGTCACTGGTCTACCGAGTGCATGGAACCTTATGTATGAGCTTGAAAACCCTGCAAGCACACACAACTGAAGCATTAATAAACTTATGTCAATCCAAACACTTGAAAAAACCACAGGCCATATCCAGCAACTCAGACAATCCCACAGGATGAATACATGGATGAGCATTTGAAATTTAATTTCATTTATTCAGGAAGCTTGAATACAAGTTGATGACTGATACAATATTTAAAAATATAATTAAAACAAAACTTTAACACAAACTGTTATTGGGAGAGAAAAATAGCCACTTTCCTTAGAAAGCTGATTAAAAGCATTAGTGTGACGTATTGACGATAGGAGGAACACCTAGTTCCTTTTTAATAAAGAAGAGGAAAAGAAGAAATGTCTAGAAAATGAAATGAAGTCTGTGCAAACTAATGTTCATGTTGGTCCAAACTCTATTCAAGCCTCTTTGAAACAAGGGCTCAGCTTTCCAAATTTTTCCTTAATATGAAGGCAATACGAAATATAGAAAAAAATTTAAAACTTGTCAGAGAAACTATTAAAAGTCCACTATGTAAGATTTTGAGTACATACATTCTATAATATGCTTTCTGCTACAGTTGCCCAGAATGGACAAACCTCTAAAGAGCACCTTCTGAATTTTTACAAGCGGCAATGTGAATTCAGAAGCAGCACCAGAAGGATGACAAAAATGAAATGAAGACAAGGAAGAAGAAAGAAGAGGGATTGGTGTTTGTTTGTGCGAGTTAACAAGATTGAGAACCCAAATTTTGGAAAATCAAGGATCATGCTTATTATTTAATGTGGAAAAAGCAAGTGAGTGTTAATGTAAGTACAGTGGTACCTTGACATATGACATTAATTCA
The DNA here is from genome assembly GCA_030068315.1 of Chrysichthys thysi. Lineage (NCBI taxonomy): Eukaryota > Metazoa > Chordata > Actinopteri > Siluriformes > Claroteidae > Chrysichthys > Chrysichthys thysi. The sequence goes on along the minus strand of JAQLOM010000012.1, from coordinate 9,935,820 downwards.
TTTCAGGAGCAAGGTCGTATGTCAAAAATGTCATAAGACAAACCAAATTTCCCCATTAAAGTGAATGGAATTACTAATGATTCGTTCCAAACCCCCAACAAAACACACCAATTTCTTTTGTTACATATTTTTAAATAAGAGAAATGTACTATATAAATAATGTGTAAAACAATAATAAAACAAGAAATAAACTGGTTTTATGAAGTCTACTTTACCTTGAGGACCACAAGAAGCGATGACGGAGGCGGAGCAGTGAGGTGTAGGACGGACGTTGGTGGTGGGAGGAGGAAGAGATTGTCGGAGGAGGTTTGTTTACATTACGTAAACAAACACCCTCTATCACCAACTGAACACTTGCTATATGCTTACAGAACATTGATAAATTTATTCAACACTTTACGTCTCGCTAAACTTATGCTGCACTTTAGCGCTAAACTTCACTTAATGGTAGAATCACCCCGCCCATACTCCTTGTACAAGTCTGTGATGCGCACACCTTGAGCGAGTTTTTCAATGATTTCCTGCTTTATATCTAAGGTAAGTGACCTCTTCTTCTTCTCAGCACCAGCCTTGCTACTCACCTTCTTAGGACCCATGATGAAAACACAGGGTACAGTACAAATAAAGTTCCAAAATGGCACAAAGAACACAAAACGAAGCACGAAATACTGCGGTGATGCTTACTCAGTGAGCTCGACACGTGATCTGCAGGTCGGCTTGAGGCAGACTGGGACATGGGAACGCGTAATGGCAGCGGGGCGCACAAAACGTGAGGACATCGCCAATGTCGCATCACAAAAAAAACTGTTGTATCACAAAGCAAAAAATAGCCTGACATCAACTTCGTATCTCGGAAATGTCGTAACCGGGGTCGGTCGTAAGTCAAGGTACCACTATACATGGAAATAAGCTTTGGGCAACCTGACGACCGCCGTATGCTCAAATACACTACTGGAAAGGGAAGGGTATGAGAGGGCTATTCAGGTGGATGAATCCTACATAGCGGACCTTTAAGGTTTAAGATAAATACTGGTAACTAAATCCTTAGCACAGCCAAATCTTCCACACATACATCCAAGCATTTTAATGCACAATTAATTAAGCCCTACAAGCAATTAAAAAAAGCATTTATATATGAGGTGTACGTAGACCCATGTGTGCTGTAGTGTGTAGTGTAAGTGTTTAACATTGCTGACCCTTGCAGTATTACATGACTGTGGAGAAGTTTGATGGTGCACACACACACTCCCTCACCTCTGTGTGCTGAACTGAGGAGTCTCCTCACAGCAGACCTACATGTACAGGAAGACATCTTCTGGGTTCAGATGTGGAGTGGAGAAAAGCTAGGAAAGATTATGAGCGCAGAAATTCACACCTGAACGCCAACTCTTAACTTTCATCCACTTGTTACCTATTAACGCAACTAATCGTAGCAATAACAACTCGGAGTCGACTCGGAATCGACTTGAAGGTGAAACCCACTCTCTGCTGTCAAAACAACGAGCAAAAGTTAACACCATAACAACAGCAACACTAACAACAGCAAAAAAGAAGCACGGCTAGTTATACTACAAATGTGAAACTTTTACTTAAATTAGCTAGTTTAGAAACAAACACGTTGCAATCCACCAAACAAAGTATAACTGAATAACTTACGAATTACAGTTAGTTACTTCCAGCAAGGAACAGAGAGTCTGAGTTCACATCAAACCGGTAACTGACACCGACAGCTTCCGTCCAGCGGCTCACTAAAATAAACTCAAAATAAAGCTATAATATAAGAGTAACAGTGCGGTTTATAAAATATTTCACGCCGGTTTGGCCATACTAAAAAGCTTACAGTGTATTTCCCAAACGACTGTTTCCCTCAGCAGCAGGAGGACGGGGTTATGTAATCACAGCGGTAGTTCAGCCTGTTTCCCACCATCAGTAAACATACAATGTGGGCTTTCTTCTTCGTCATCTGTTTTGTAACGGCACAGCGACTCAGCGTGATGGCGCCCTCTCGTGGACGGTTCCCCGTTATTTAATACTCTTCCTGGTCTCTTTAACCCTGGAGCACGCCTGGGGTCTTATTTGATCCTAACTTTTATTTCACTCTTATATTCAACCCACTCATTGGTTGATGGACATCCCACATCCCCGGAGGTCTCATAAAGACCATTTCATAACATTACATTGCATTACATTACAGGCATTTAGCAGACGCTCTTATCCAGAGCGATGTACAACAAGTGCAAAAGTCAGGTTTTAACATGTAGTAGGAAAGGGTTAATAATAATAATAATAATAATAATAATAATAATAATAATAATAATAATAATTAATAATAAACCCATGTTTTGGTGTTCACTGAGTCTGTATCATAATTTTAGCCAGAGGAGATACTTTTCCTATCATGACGTCGTCTGGATCTTCCAGGGTTAATATTAACACTGTGGGCTTTTACCAATCTGTACAGTTTTGTTGAATATTGTATCCACTGTAGCTTCAGATGCTGTCTGCTGCTGATAGGAGTGGAGCTCGATGTGATCTGCTGTAACACATTTGTCTCAGGGTTTGTTAGCTGTATTTATTTTATTTTATTTAATATTATTTTATTCAGTAAATTCAAATAAAATAAAATAAAATTAAATTAAATTAAATAAAGCTAAATAAAATAAATGGCTGAGTGGTTAGCACTGTCGCCTCACAGCGAGAAGGTCCTGGGTTCGAGCCCCGGGTTCGGCACGGGTGCTTTTCTGTGCGGAGTTTGCATGTTCTCCAGGGATACGGATTGGTGACCTGCCCAGGGCGTATCCTGCCTCTCACCTGATGTCGGCTGGGATTGGCGCCAGCTTCCCCCGCGACCCTGAACAGGATTAAGCGGCAGAAGACGAATTAAGATGAAAATAAAAGTAAATAAAATAAAATAAATTTAAATACAATTAAATTTAATTTAATTAAAATAAGATCAAATCAAATAAAATAAATTTAAATAAAATAAAATAAAAATTTAATTAAATTCAATAAAATAATACTAAATTAAATGTAATTTAATTTAAAAATAATTAAATTTTATAAAATTAAATTGTATGCAATTAAATTAAATTAAGTTAAATACAATAGTATTAAAGGGCGGCACGGTGGCTGAGTGGTTAGCACTGTCGCCTCACAGCGAGAAGGTCCTGGGTTCAAGCCCCGGGTTCGGCA
>JAQLOM010000012.1:9882791-9917525 GCA_030068315.1 Chrysichthys thysi | reverse complement strand
GAACGAATTATCTGAGTTTCCATTATTTCTTATGGGGAAACCCGCTTTGACATACGAGTGCTTTGGATTACAAGCACATTTCCGGAATGAATTATGCTCACAATCCAAGGTTCCACTGTATTTACAATTAACATAGGTACAGTATGTATACAGCATAGTTAAAAACTCTTACTTTGGTAGATTGATAACTGATTCGGGAACACTTTGAAAGTTGTTCTGGGATAATTTCAATGTTGTTATTCTAGAAGTAAGTTGTAACAAACAACCTATAGAGAGAGGTTTATTACTTAACACCAGAAAGCAGACTTAATGTTGACTGAAAGTTCCGAGAATAAGCTTCAGAATAAAATATGCTTACTAAGATGGTTAGCTGAGGCGTTGAATGTTTGCAGCTTGGTGCATGTAGACAAAAAGCCATCAGAGATGATTGTTAACTTATTCTTTGAAACATCAAACACCTTCAGTTCAGGAAGACAGAGAGGAAGGGAGAGTTCTGAGAGTAAATTCCTGAGGGCAGCAAGCGGAAAACAAGAGAAGAGAAGAACAATGGTGAGGGCTAGAAAATCAACAACCAGTAATAACAATCAAATCACTATTAATTCTGAGAAGGGGTAAAAAAAAAAAAAAAAATTTTTTTCTTCATACCCCTCTAGTGAGAGCTCTTCTAGATTTTCCATGACTCGGCTGAGATTGTATGGAAAAACAGTGATGTTGTTAAAAGAAAAGTTCAGCTGGCGGAGTGTTGGACAGCACACGCGTGGGTCCAAACTGAGCTCAGGACCGACACAGTTTCGTGACACGTTAAGCATATTTAATGAGGGTAGGCTCAGCAGTTCAGCAGGAAGTGACTGCAACTGGTTGCCTTGAAGGTCCAGCCGAGTGAGGCTTCTCAAGCTCTAAAACATGTAAGAATTAGTTGAAAAGTGTTGAAATTCATGTCACTCAGGTGCAATTTGAGAAGATCGAAACTTGCTAAAACCCATGAAGCTAGAAAGTTCCCTGGATTAGGATAGAGACCACATAATGAAATCCTCCCCAAAAAATTACTGCAATCATTCACTGGGTACACTGTATCACTACAGCACTTATAAACGGCATGTTTCATTAAACAAATTTTTTTTTTTTAAAAATCAACAGAAAAATGGATTGAAGTGCATAATAAAAATTACCCTCAACAAACAAATATATTAAATGGATGATAGCCAATTATGCAATTATCTATCATTTTCATTAATGAGCAGCATGCTTTTGTGTTTGGTGAGTTAGTAGGTTTCCTTAGTGAATCGAAATCCCAAAATGAATATATTAGGAAAACAAATGTGATAAGCACTATTCACTCTTAAATATGCATAGTGAGAAAGTTCACACTGTTACTGAACTCTGGATGAACTTATAATCCCAATACTAATTCTCTACTAATGAAGATGAAACACTTTTTTTCATATTACCCACCCCTTGTCAGACATACCTGACAGAGAGCACTGGGAAACTCTGCTAGGTTGTTACTGCTCAAATCCAGACGCAGGAGATGCTCAAGCTGTTGCTGGACATCACCATCATCCATCAAGCATGAAAGAGAGTCCAGCTCATTCCCTGATAGATCCAGCAGTCTGATATGATCTCTGTCTGCATGTGACAGTGATGAGGAGCTCTCAGAAAACACCAGTCCTGCAGATGCAAACGAAAGGAACACCCAATGATAGCATATGATCAATATCCATCACAAGCAATTTAATGGATTAGCTAGCGATGTACCTCTTTGGGTCTTTCCCTTCATGCTTGCCAGTCTCTTTTTAAACGATTCATTGAGATCAGGGTCACCATTGCCTCCCTACAACAATTTATTAAAAGAAAACCATTAAAATAAAGTGTTAAATATTGCACAGCTTTCGAATGACACAAGGCTACAAACTCACCTCTGAAATGGCGCGTCTAGATCGCTCCAGCTGCCTCACTTTAGAGCGCCCCCTGAATTCATCAGGTGAATCACAGTATGTCCTCCTTGAAGCAGGGCTATCGCTTCCTAGTAAAAGGCAGCAGTAAGGGCTAATCACATGGAGAGTCATTTATAAAGTACAATGCATCATTGCGGACAATACCAATAAACAAAATTCAGCTGCAGTGAAAACTGCAATTTTTTTACCATCACTCTCCATGTCGTCAAATGTTGAAAGCATGCTACTGTCCAGAGATATGTGAAAAGAGTCATCACTCTCATCATCAGAGAAATATTCTGAGGGGTTCAGGAAACTCTGTGACTCCAAAACACCAATAAGCCTCCTCCTCATCTGCAGGGACTGTATCTGTCTTGCCAGCCACTGGCCTTTGCCTAAATGCACAGGAACAAGGGAGAAACAAACTAAACAAACACATACTTTCACACATAGAAAATCAGCTAAAATACCTGTAGATACATTTTGAACTTTGATATTGATGAGTTATGCATTATATTTGGCCATGTAAGCAGTGAGCTTTTTTTTGAAGAAAAAAATTTTTATGGGAGCTGAAAATTTATAAATAACAGAATGAAAATTGCTTCTGGTTACACACAGGCTTGCACATTAGGGATAGGGATATATCTATATCTATATCTATCTATCTATCTTATATATATATATATACACATTTACATAAATGCACTTATGGATGTGTTCATTGATTAAAAAGTCTTTAATTGGACATCATGTATTGTAAAGCTACTTTGCCACAATGTTCTGCTGTTAAAAGTGCTATACAAATAAAATTGAATTGAACTGAATATAGAATATATATATATATAAAATGAAGTTAAAATTAAAGCAAAACCAGTCCTTAGTCACGTTAGCAATGTGTATGGGGGAAGGTAAATATACACATAATTACGTACAAGAATACACAGAATTACTAAAGAATATCAAATCAATACAATACGTGGATTGGCGTCCTGCCCAGCGTGTACCCCGCCTCTCAACCCATGTAAGAGACCTAGTTGCCTTAGTCTCAGCAAAGAGCATACTATGTAGTGTACACAAGCAATTTTTGCCCTTACTTGGTGTTTAGGTCAATCTTATCACATTCTACCTTTTATACTACTTCTTTTTCCATCGTTATACTTTATATAGTGCCTCGGTTTCTCTTGTATGTGTGGAATAAAGAGATTATCTTGAAAGAACAGAATTAAATAACAGCTTTAAGGCTGTAAGCAGTAGAATTGTATTAGTCGAAATTATTCAGACTTAGTCTAGATTGGCTCTCGGTGGTTAAGTACTTGGTTTGTAGTGTTCAACTACCATTAGTGTTAGCAAGCATGATCTTTTCAAGTGTACTCAGCTATTTTACCGCTTGAAAGGTTTTGTAGCATGCTTTCTCCCCGTGCCCATGTGGGTTTCCTACTCTAAATTGCCCGTAGGTGTGAATGTGTGTGTGAATAGTTGTCTGTGTGTGTGTTGGCTCTGCGGTGAATTGGCAACCTGCCCAGGGTGTACCCCGCCTCTCGCCCAGCTGGGATTGGCTCCAGCTTCCCTCCGCAACCCTGAACAGGATTAAGCAGCAGAAGATGAGTGAGTGACTATGTATTGGGACCTCATAATTTATACTTTACTCACTATTCCTCTTCTGGGCAGTAGGGGGAACTCTGCATTCGGAGAGCAGTGCACTAAGCCATGTGGCCTCAATATGGCCGAGCCTAAAGCCTCCCAAGCAGAGGGCACTGTTGGTAGGGTCCAGACCGAGACGAGCCAGCAGGAGGACGACTGCAGGGCCATCTCTCCTTCTCACACACACGCTCAGAGCCCCACGCAACTGCTGCTCATGCACACCGCTTGCGACTAGCACCTCGACCAGTTCCAGAGGCCCGCCACGCTCACATACCTGCACACACACACACACACACACACACACACACACACACACACACACACACACACACAAACACACACACATACACTTTGCATTCGCATGCAAAAGGGTGCAACACTGAGAACCAGTAACACACCAGATACACAGATACACTCATAACACCTTTTACACTTTTACTCCTGTTCTGATTATTACTTGTTATTAGTAATTAGGTGTATGTTTGTGTAGGTATATATGTGTTAACAAGATGTTGAAGTCACAAGGTTGAACGACGAGGTTAAACTTACAGTCTACTTTTATATTTGCAGAAAGGAAAGTCATTTCTGAACACTTTATAATGACCTGAACACAATTTCTATAATACAAGTATGACTTCTAAAAAATATTTTTTAGTTTACCAATACATTGCATCAAGACACTTTATAATGAATTTTTAGTATTGATTTATGTTTGGTAAAATTTTTTAAAAGGGTCAGTTTTTACCAAATCCAAGCATCGTGGATAAATCTCAGCCGTCACCCTGAAGGTATGTGATGCAGTGTAAGATCACCTGATATATTAGAGACTCTGTCTTGGTTCTCTTATTGACATCAGTTCCCAGCTGTATAAGGCACTCGGCCATTACGACGTCGCCCTCCTCACATGCCCGCTCAAGCATGCGGTAGTGGATCTCACTGTCCACCACCATCTTTGACAGACACAGGCAGCTTAGCGTCTGTAAATGGCAAACAATGAGAGAAAAAAGAAACTGATACAGCAATGTACAATATATGAAATGGCATTTGTTCTTCCAATTGCTTTCTACTGAATTTGTACCTGTGTTTGTTTAATAAAAAACAAACAAACATTATTTTTGATGTGTTTGTGTAGAGCAGAAAGGAGCAGAAAGTGTGTTTACTAAAAACTCACTTATAAGGAAGCCTAAGGGCAGAATGCTTTTTGTTTCCATTTTGGCTACCTGCCATTTGCCACCCACCAGCTAGCCATATCTCCCTATCATACAACAGCTCTCGCAACCCGTATTCTGTCGTGTCAACCACCAGACTTTTAAACAAGGATTTTATGAATGCTTTAGTCAAGGTTTGTGTGAAATAAATTCTAAATCAGTTCATGCTTTCAAGGATGGGACTACATTTCTAGAAGGTACATTTTGTGGTTATGTAACATGTAGTAGCGTTGTTAGGTGTGTGTCTGGTGGCACATGAATACCACGCGAAACGTGAATGTAACCAGAACCAATCTGTACTATTTTGCTCCAGTGTTGAAACTACATAGTAGAAGCTATTGACTTTCTCTCAGTACTTCTTCTGATGCTGTTATGGCTTTCTGTTCTTTCAGTAAAGTGAAACGTTTAAATTCTTGTTTGAGATACGTGCACATACACGACTGACAGCTGGACAAACACTGACTCACTAGATCATATTTATGATCAGGAGAGCTTTCCCTCAGCTGTTGGAAAATCTCTTTCTCGAAGCCTTCCTTCTCCAGCTCGGCCGCTGCTTCTGAGCAGGTGTCCAACAGTTTCCTTATCACCTGAAAACCCTACAGACCAAACAGTAATAAAAAAAAAACCCTCAGACCTTTAAGGAAGTCAACAGTCAATGTGGAAATTCTCATTCCAGTTCCAGTGTCTCACTTTCAGCCTTATCTCTGCGTTGCCATTGTGCTGCCTCACAGAGGCGACGAGAACCGACACCAGCACGGGCATCATCATGCGCGACAGCTTCTTCTTTGAGACCAGCTGAAACAGGAGGCTCAGACCCCAGTAGTGAATCTCTACACACAAATAAGGAGAAGGTTTGCACTTCGTCTAGCAGATTCATGGAAATTATCAGGTAAATGCAGCTTTGCAATGGCATACACAGACATGGGCATACCGGTTTATTGGTTTTATAGTTCCTGATATACCAGCTAATATAACCACACCTAATCAAACTGGGCTGACAAGGAAGGTACACAGGCAATCACACACAAACACTCACTGCTTTTCTGAGGAAACATTTGGAGCGTGTGCAGAACTGTGTCAATCGCCCCCTGCTGGCACATTACATCAACAGCTCCGGAACAATCAGCCAGTGCAGATAGAACAGCAAGCCCACACTCCTGTATGTCCTCACTGCTGATGAACTACACACACTTTATACAATCAACTGCTGAGTGGATTTGCATTTAAATCGTATGCATAAATGACTCCCACTGTGCAGTCAAAATGTTTGCTTAGCAACTAAAAACTAGACCCAGAGTATGCAGTGGTGAAGGGGCAAGATAAGTCCATCCGATGGAAGTATCCTGTTACAAATACCAACCAATAAATTCTAGAAAACACATTTATCAAAAGGAGATATATTAAGATGAAAAACCTCCATCTACTAGAACACAATTGCTGCTCCATGTACTATGAGGGAAGGGGTAATAATTGCACTGAAACCAGCTACTAAAGGAAATCAGAGCCTTTTTATCTATTGTTGTCTACCACATGTACAGCCTGTCGTGTAGAAGAGTAAAGTAGAGAAGAGGATTGTATGTATTTGGCTCAACCTTACCCTGTTTAAGGCTTGAAGATAGATTGTATGAGCTTCCTCTACCACACACTGATTTTTTAGCACTCTCAGAGACACATCTGATGTGTCTGGATCTTCTATGGATACACCATGCTCCCTCAAACTCCGGTCTGTTCACACACACACACACACACACACACACACACACACACACACACACACACACACACACACACACAGAGATGCTCTATGTTCTACTCTGTTTAATACTTGCTACTTGTTCACACGCTAAAATGAATTATTATTTATTTTTATACCCAGTACAGTATGCTTCTAAAAGTTGAAGTGAAATATATTCAATGACCACTTTAAAGGTGCAATCGTTTTTACTTTTACCATGTACTGGCAACCTGACAATAATATGTAGACTATAATAAAACCACTCTCTTAACCGGCATAAATCACTGTGTGCTGAATTTTATTGTGTTTATTGCGGTTGGCTAACTAGCAACTGCGAATTGCCTATCCCTGAATTGAGATAAGAGCTGAAAAGATCACCAGGATCTCTTTAAACGCCATCAACGCCTCTTACAATATCCACTGTATCCACAAAGCCACCAGCATTGCAAATGATTCCAATCACTCCCACGGACACTTTACCCTCCTGCCATCAGGTAGAATGTACCAAGTGGCTCCATAAACCTTCCTTCCCTGAGGCAGTCAGAATAATCAACACCCTGCTGCCTCCCAGTGCTTACCTGGACTATTCAAACCCCTAACTAAGTATGACACTTCCACTGCACACATGCACTTTACAACATCGCACTGGACACTTCATTATTTATGAGACCATTGCTGCTAGCTTATCATTGCTGCTACACTGCACAATAACTTACAGATGATTGCTGCAACAATTTTCCCACAAAGCATTGTTCTGTCATCCTGTATAGTCAACGTGCCCTATCTTGTATATGCATTGTCCTATGTATTTACTGTCCAGTGTACTCATCTAACACTGTTCTCCATTTGCACATTACATAGTCCTTTCTACTGTTCCATGCTATTACTATGTGCTGAAACATCACCATTGAGAAATGGCATTTCATTCCAACATACACAAGCTAAAAAGTGGAATGACAATAAAACTCACTTGAACTCAAACCTAGCATTTGAATAGCAAGGCTCCTAATGCTCATAACTGCTTAAACCCCTTGAAAACTTACTATAAATAAAAATAGAACAACGAAGTAACTTTTGACCTGATGCACCAAATTTCGCGTTCATAGGGTAATAACTTGAATGACCTATGATTTAGCTAGGACTGCTAACAATGCTAATGCCAGTCGTTGAAAGCATGTTACACTCATTCACTCATCTTCTGCCGCTTAATTCTGTTCAGGGTCGCAGGGGAAGCTGGAGTTAATCCCAGCTGACTTTGGGTGAGGCAGATCACCAATCCACCGCAGAGCCGACACACACACAAACAACCATTCACACACACATTCACACCTACGGGCAATTTAGGGTAGGAATCCCACACGGGCATGGGGAGAAAGCATTTTACAAAACCTTTCAAGCAGTAAAATGGCTGAGTACACTTGGCAAGATCATGCTTGTTAACGCTAATGGTAGTTAAACACTACAAGCCAAGTACTTAACCACAGAGAGCCAATCTAGACTAAGTCTGAATAATTCCGTCTAATGCAATTCTAATGCTTACAACCTTAAAGCTGTTATTTAATTCTGTTCTTTCAAGATAATCTCTTTATTCCACACATACAAGAGAAACCGAGGCACTATATAAAGTATAATGATGGAAAAATAAGTAGTATAAAAGGTAGCTTGATCTAAACACCATGTAAGGGCAAAAATTGCTTATGTACACTACATAGAAAGCTAGAAGCTCTGTGCTGAGACTAAGGCAACTAGGTCTTTTACCTGGGTTGAGGAGCACCAGGCTGGCTCTCAGCCCTTCCAACTGTACCTCAGGCTGGAAGTTATGATCCTTCATGGCAATCAAAATCTGACTTAGAGCCATGGTCCCTTCATCCAGACTCACACTCCTGCTGGCAGATGGAGACAATGGTGAGGAATTAGAAGGCGTGACATTATTCATGACACGACAAATGGAGATGTATAGCATCATCCTCCATAAAATTATTATCAGCTGTTAAACACAAGAAAGAGGATCTCACAAAATGTTCACCAAGATCCATTACAACTACCTTTGCCATTGTGTGCCGTGGTCGGATGAAACCAAAATCAAAGGACTGCATAGACAATAAAGGACCTGATTTTACACTGTAAAATATGATTTTGGGGCTATTTGACTGTTGTGAACATTAACAGCTTCAGCACCAGAATAGTTCAGCTCAACATCTGGCTGCCTCTGTAAGGTGATAAAGCTTTCAACACAATAATGATCAACAACACAAAAAAGGCTCAATAAACATAAATGCCCATCTCAACCTCCAGATTTGGAGCTTATTTAAACCCTGTGGGTGGTCTGAACGTAAATGTAGAATGCATGAAGAAGTAGATCTATCCTCTGTTAGACATTACAGGAAGTGGCTCAGTGCTGTTATTGTATCCACAACGGGTATCACACCATATCAATTGTGTGGGGTCTGATATTTATTAACCAGCATGCATGAAAGCATACACAACACACTTCACAAATAAAGACTTGAAAAATAAAAGCCCACAAAAAAAAAACAACAATCTGGAGAGCAGGACACGTAGCAAAGAAAGGAGTCAGCTCTTACCCGCCCTGGAAAAGTGTGTATAGAAGCCTGCAGGCACTCTCACACACTTCACTGGAGTCAGCATTTCTCTTCATTAAATCAACTACGTTGTAATGAATGCCACTGGCCAGGAGCCGAGTCCTCATCTTACCTGAGAAGACACACACACACACACACACACACAAAAATTCAGATAAAGTTGCCTAATACAGGTATATTGGCTACTGTGATTCATTTTAGTAACTGCAAAAATGCTATCATATCCTCTATTACTGTTAAAACAAAACACCTAACAAATCACACACAACACCAGTAAACAAAAAATAATAATAACATTAGCAAATTAGCAGAATTTCTTAGCAAATATGTCGAAATGTATGGTATAAATGCACTGCCAATGCTAACTTACTGTGTCGGCGTATGAGAGTCACCAGTGTAGATGTAGCAGCCTGAAACACGCCAAAACTTGAGGAGTGCACAAGCATCACAGTCATTACCTGTATGTACACAGGAGGCCTAGCAACAAAGAAACAGACACAGATTTGTTTATTCATTTTATTTTTATTGACTACATTATCCTGGTTTGTATTGCGCTGGATCCTGAGCCTGTTGTGAGAATAGCGGGGTGTACACACTGGACGTAACATCATTTAACTGCAGGGCCTCACAAACACTCAACATCTCATTCGCAGCTAGGGGCGATTTAGGATACCCAGTCAGCCTACTGGCATGTTTTTAAGAGTACCCGGAAGAAATGCACACAGACATTGCGAGATTATGTAAAACTTCATACAGACAGTAACCAAAGCCGAGAAGCTCAGAAATTTTGCTGGCTTCCTCTTCATGCTGTTTAGCATTTTGGTCTACTATAACCAAAACACCAATCTGCTGTAGTCCTTACAACATAAGACCAGGGAGAACTAGTACGCTGTTTTTACTGTGTGTTCACTTCTTATACATCTAATACAAACATCATATAAACATCTTATAAAGCTAATTTTTGGATAGGATAAAATTGGATATGATATACAGCATGTGAGTAATTTATCGTCATTTCTTTACTAACCTATCTTTGGGTTCCTCATATATATTACGTGCACTGCCATAGAGCAGCAAGCTGTTTAATGCCCAGCATGCAGCCTCCTGATGATAAAGACAATAAGAGGCATTAATACACATTGCATATAATAAAGACCAAGAAGAGTTTAACAGCGATGAAAAGGGCCACATGGCTGACCTGTACTACAGCATTGTCACTATGCCTCTCTAAAGCTGTGCAGCAAGCCTCTCTCCAAACCAGGCTTTCCTCCTCAATACTGGCCCCGTCATCTTCTTTATTCCTTTCATCCTCATCCTCACTGCATGTCTTCTTGAGGTCTTCATTCTCCATGATTGTCTTTGCTGTCAGATCAGAAGTCAGATAGCCTTTAGGGCAGCTTAATCAAGAGCCGAACGAGAGTCTATTGCTGATTATACTGATCCTTATAACAGTAGTTTCAACTGTGACCACTGATTCTAGTACATTATTGTTCTTATGGTAATAGGGTGGTGTTGTTAAAAATAGAAAAATGTTTCTATATGGAGACGTATATGCAACATTTAGGGTTTTATTCTTGGGTGTCCACACTTTGTAAAAGTTTCATCAGGACAGAGAAGTTTGAGTTTCTTGGTTTCTCTGTAATGTAATAAGTAGTGCTTTTTGTCTCATTAACTTCAAAAGAGAGAGAGAGAAGAAAAAAGAGAGGCTGGTAAGGAAACAACAGTATACAACTGCTATAACTTACAATATATGGCCAAATGTTTGTCAACACCTACCATCATAAACAAATGCAAGCCTTCATCAAACTGAGGCCACAAAGTAGGAAGCACACAATTTTTTAGTAGGTGTTACTATGCGGTAGCATTAAGCTTTCCCTTCACAGGAACTATGGGTCAAGCCCAGACATGGACCAGCATAACACTGTACCTGTGCACAACGCAAACCCTATGAAGACATGGTTTGCCAAGGCTGGTGTGGAAGCCCTGACCTCAGCCACATTGGATACCTGTGCGATGAACACACTGAACCTCAGGCTTTCTCGCCTGACATCTGTGCCCGACCTCGCTAATGCTCCTATGGCTGAATGAACACAAATACCAACAGTCACACCCAAAAATCTAGTAGAAAGCCTTCCCAGAAGAGTGGAGCTTATTTTAAGGCAAAGAGGCGACTAAATATGGAATAGGATGGTCAGAAAGCACATATGAGTGTTCTAGGTCAGGTGTTCACAAACATCAGTGTAAGTGGTCACAGGAACTAACTTGTCTCACAGACATTATACAGTAAGTGTGATGTGGCATTCATTAATAAATAGAAAATCTAATAGTTCCCAAAGTATAAGTGGAATTTCACTCTTTTGGTTGTTATGAAGAGGGCCAGTCATTATTGCAATATAATAAATCGTTACTGAATTATTACATGGCTACGTACTATAGAGATCATTAATTTGACACAAAATATTCATTTACAGTGATTTTATTGATTTAAAAAAGATTGCATTCCTTCCTCTAATGAGGTGGTCCATAGCAACGGTATGTTATACAGAAATAACAGGCTGTTGAATTCCATAATCGACCAATCAGAATAGAGTATTCAAATTAGTCTTGTAATGAACAAAAAATAACCGTGCTGAGTCATATCACATCAACGCGGCATGGATTCCGTATAACAGTGTAGTCCGTTGTTTGTTATTTCTTACTTGGTAGTTTAGAAACAAGTTATAAACCGAAGGCATAAGCAATTATTGAAATTATGTTTACAAATCCAAGTATAATCCAATTCCTTAATAATATTATTGTAGTCATAAATAGTTGGAAGACTCACTGAGTGCAGCCAGACAGGACAGCACAGCAGCCTGGATCTTGCCATTGTCAGGGTAGGAGAGGCATGCTTTCACTGCCACTCGGTGCACACCATGCAGCACCAAGATATTGAAGTAACTTTCTGAAACACAGAGAATTCCAAAAGTACTCTCTTGAGATATTTTACAGTAAAAGCAGATTCAACCTGACAATCGTTGCACAAGCAGTGATGATCAAGTCCATATGAGAACGATATAGGCATTTCTTGTCAAGGTTCCTGTGCCTGATTTTTGCCCACCCGAAGTAAATTTCCACAGCAGGCAGCAGCCGACCTCCTGTACAGCCTCTGACTGTGAGAATGTCTCCACTGCCTGACACACTAAGCTGTAGCATTTTTCAGTCTTGGACATCAGAATCTCTACATTGCTTGCTGGAATCAAGATAAACACAGAAACACACAGGGATATTCTTATCGAGGTTTTTTGCCTCATGTATGAACAAAGTAATTAGATAAAGATGCTTAAAATGTTTCCAAAAGTATCCTGAATTGCTGTTACTGATGTTAGTAATAGAATTTATTACTTTGGGCATATCCCATGTCTAAGTCCACTAATGCGATTACTGCATTATAGCAATGCCTTTTGTGTAACTCTTCCCATTACTATACGCTCATGGCGTCACAAGAAAGGAAACACAGAAAATAGATCAAAAGAAAACATTAACTGGAAGCTGTCAGAAAAAGAGGATACACCATGTCTTACCAGGCTCAGCCAACGGAACGAGAACCCGCAGTGCAGACAACACCACATTCTCATTGTCCTTGAACATCCTGAGCACATTCAGAACCAAAGCATGATCCTTTTTTTCAATAAACTCCACCTGATGTTCCTCTGGAACTGGGTAGGAAATACAGTCGAACACGCACAAAACAATAAATAGCACTGTGGTATGGCTATAACAGTATATACCAAATAATAAACCTAACAGACAAAATCAGACACGATATATAGGAGTCAGTGAACAGTTTACAAGTCAGGCTGTTAAACTCTGGACTCAATAATTAGTCCTAAAGTCCTAAATAATTAACCAGCACTAGGTGTAAATGGCACCTCGTTCCAGTAGCAAGCAGAGAGCAGTGCATCCGTGGAGCTGCAGTTCCTCACTGTGACTAAAAGTCTTCATGGCCTCCGCTACTAGCTCGAACACATCCATATCCTCCTCTAAAACCAGCAAGGTCAGCTCATCTGCCACACACACATATACACAAAACGCATATGCAGTTGTTGGTTCTACAGGAAGTGCTGTATGTTCATACAGACGATATCACAGAGTGACGACAAAATCTTACCAGACTGAATAGCATGTGCACATACTATATATAACATTACTGGATAAATTAGTGTTTCGGTTACTTGATTTAGCGTTTTAAAGGCTGACAGAAGCATCAAATGGAAATGAAAAACAAAGTGGACTGTGAAACGAGCACCCATACACAGCAAGGTTTTCCAAAAAGCAAAGAATGTAAACAAAACCCACACTACATTCCTCACTCTTATAACTACACACCTTTCCCACTAGCATAAGGGTATTTACTTAATAATTCACAGTGGACACTGAATAATAAGCTTCGAAGTGAATAATAAGAATAATAAGAAAGGTACATTGTCATTGAAGTATGCCATACAAATAAAAAGATAGTTATGTCATTAGCAACATAAGGATAAGAGATAAGCATTAAGGATTTTGGTTTTTTTTTTTGCATATCATGTTGTACATGAAAGGGAACGAAATAAGGTCCAGGTACTCAGGTCCTGGTTCAGGTTTAGTAATAACAAGATCAAATAGCAAATGAAGAAGAGAGCACAAAATAAAAATAAATAATAATAATAATAATAGCATACTTTATTGACATTAAGGAAATGTTATGGCATTTTGGCTCCTCACAGTAAATGTAATTACATAATCTGCTGTCGACAGAAAAAAAAAAAAAAAAAAACGAGTACAACACAATAATTGCAGGGTACATAAGGCAATATTGATGGATATCAGTGTGGCGGTAGCCTGTGACTATACTGTATCTGGTAAGGACATGGACCATAAAATAGGCTAAAGGGAGTATAAAGGAGCTGCAGGGGTGATTATCTACTGCTGGATAGAAATCATTACCATATCACTCTCCCTGAACATGACGGCTTGCTTAGAAACTATCTGAAGCTATCTGAAATCTGTCAGACTCACATTATAAACCCAATTAGGAAGGGGTCATGAAAAACACAGAAGATCAGACTCCAGTCAGTCAAGTTTGCCAAGATTATTCATGATCCTTATCATGAAAACTGTGCTATGGTTGAATTAATTGGTTGTCAGAATAGGGGCTTGAGAGAGTCAGTGTACCTGACTTCAGCAACAAGGCCAGAGCTCGCAGCCCTACCATCATCACTTTCAGGTCTTTTTGATGCAAAGTCAGCATATTTAGAATCTGCCTGTAAGACACACACAATCAAGTACAGATACATAGGACTTCAAATACACTGAAAGTTCGATATGTATGTATATATAAATACTACAAATATTAATTAAGGTCCACTATGCAGAATTCAGTTGACTGCAACCAACTTGCACACCAAGCATGTATTAGAATGTACAGTGGCAGTCAGTTGCCCGTAGCATACTTCCAACATTTACATTCACACTCCCTGGCTTTTTCTCATGCTTAACAGTAATATGATCCTCCATTTTTCAAAATCTGAACTCTCAAACATGTTAACCAGAACCAGCAAACACTGATTCTTCTTTCTTCTTCTTTGTCTCCCTTCCAGTTTCACTCTGCAACTTGTATATACAGTAGGACCTTGGTTCATGAACGCCCCATTTCATGAACAAATTGATTCACGAACTAGTTTTGCGAACAAATTTTAGCTTGGTTCACGAACGATGCTTTGGGGTACAAATGCACACTACCCACAATCCCATGGAAGCATGTTGTTAGTTTGGATAAATGAAAAGGCTAGGCAGTTGCACAGCGATTTGTTGGCAAAAACACTAAGCGCCGAAAGTGAAGACTTTAAAGCGAGTAGAGGGTGGTTCAAAAACTTTCGCAGACGAAGTGGAATTCATGGTGTTGTAAGGCATGGAGAGGCTGCTAGTTCATACGAAAAAGCTGCGAACAAATTTGTGGACGAATTTGCAAAGTTTGTTGAAAGTGAAGGCTACATCTCACAACAAGGGTTCGGTTGTGATGAGACTGGATTATTCTGGGAAAAAAAAAGCCAAAAAGGACCTATATCACCCAAGAGGAGACGACGCTGCCCGGACACAAGCCAATGAAGGACAGGGTTACACTTTTGTTATGCGCGAATATAAATGGTGACTGTAAGATAAAACCACTTCTTGTCTACCATTCTGAAAATCCCCGCATCTTTAAGCACAATCATATGTTGAAGGGTAAACTGCCTGTAATATGGAGGGTGAATAGCAAGGTATGGGTAACGCGGATTTCTTTTATGGAGTAGCTCCCGAATCAGAGTTGCCCAGTGTTTTAATAGAAGGGGATTCCCCTTCGAAGCAGTAGCTTCCTCCTCCTCCCCTCCTCCTTCACAATCTATCTATGCCAGCAACTATAAACAAAAAAAGGTAAATTACTGTATTGTTTTATTTAATTTAGTGTTATTTGTCTCTAATTAAGGATATTTTAATTTTATTCTATATTCTTCATCACAAAAAAAAACACTTAAAAATGAAAAAATGGCATATTTCTGAGGCTGGAATGGATTAATTGTATTTACATTCATTTCAATGTTAAAAATTGTTTTGTTTCGTGAACAATTTGGTTCACAAACTAAGTCCCGGGACAGATTAAGTTCATGAACCAAGGTCCTATATACATAAAAAATAAAAATTAAAAAAAAAAGGCGCAGAAGGTGCTCTCTAGAGGTTTGCCCATTCTGGGCTAGTACTAGGGCAGTGCAACATGGCAGCTCCATGGAAGAGGACCCGCTCCCCATGTAGACATAAAAGTCAGATTTTTGTAAAAGCTTACAAAAACACAATGTTTCATATACAGATAATTACACACTAATTAAAACATACTTATGAATACCATGATCCATTTCACATCAGAAATCCCCCCTAAATCCTACATAGTGGACCTTTGACACTCATCTTTCATGTACTTTAAACACCTCTCCACTTGTGAACAAACACCACAACCAAAGAAGGCTGCTTTCACTTTCTTTATTTCTCTTACATGATTAACATCACTGCAACACTCTATACTGTTCCCATTATCTACCCATTATCCACACAGAAATCCCTGGACACTTACTGGTGCACCCCGAGGACGTCCCAGTCCTTTGCGGCTCGCAGGGGTTGGACCAGCTTGTCCAGGGTGGTGGGACAGATCTCCATCAACCGGCACAGCAGGGACCATCCCACCTAAGTTCATGTGACAGTGCTTAATCTGCTTAATCAGCCAGGAATGTAAAACAAATCTAAAGAAATCGGAGGAATCTCTTACCAGCTGAAGTTTGCTATTGCTGCAAGACGAGAGCAGCAGCATCAGCGGCTCATGGACGTCTTTGTCTTTAAACAGCTCTTCTGCTGAAACGACCGAGGGTTTATTTTTCAGCTCCTAAAATATCTCTCAATCCACAGAAGCTCATTCAAATATAGACCAGTCTGCGTGAACAAGTGTGATGGCTGCGAGAGTCCAGTTCATCACCCATATGGCACGCAAACTATATAAATCACAGTAGGTCTGTTTGCACTGGTGTGTGTGTGTGTGTGTGTGTGTGTGTGTGTGTGTGTACTTACCACACTCTTCTGTGTATGCCAGGAACAGGAGATCCTGGATGATCTGGACCATGGTGCCCAGCTGCTTTCCCTCCTCCTCTAAATTGTTCTTCAGCCTCACAAGCAGCTTCTTCAGGCTTTTTTCCAAATCCTCTCTGTTCACCATGATGGTCTCGAACGTGCTGGGGCTCTGCTAACATCATACACGTGTATTATTAGGACATTTCCCCCTGTGAGTCCGTAAAGAGTGCCCTGAGAGGATGTTGCGGTGACAGCAAAGCCTCGTGTGGAAGGACGCCGACTCGACGCGCAGTTCCGAAAACCGCCGAAAGTTTGTAAACTCATCTAGACACGCATGGTTCCTTGTTTCCGAAAGATTATTTTGGGAGAGAGAGAGAGAGCGCGAGAGAGAGAGAGCCCCCAGGCAGACAGGCGTGACTTGTTGAGGCAGCAGGAGTCATATGACCGCTGCAGTGCCTTTAAAACAGGAAGTTTAAAGCGCTTCGCCGGGTTCACTGAGACGAGTACAGAAAACACGACGACGGGTTCCGTCCCAGGTAAAACGCGTCTTAATAATATGAAAGGAGCCAACTGTTGTGTTGACATTTTCAACAGTGTCCTACTGGGACAAGAAGCTTTGGTGTGGCTAAACATCTCGTGTTTTTTGAGCGTTGTCCATTGTTTCTCTCAGTTTCGGGTCACTAAACAATCCCAGCTCCTATATAAGTCATCTTAAAGCCTTTTATGTTTGATAAGTGCTTTACATCTGTACAGTAGCCTCCTGTGATTTTTTTTTTACCAGTTTGAAATTTTGATGCATGTTATTTGTATAAATGTCCCACAGTGTCTGAACCAGGACTTAATAATATATCATGCAAATAAATATACTAGGCTAGGGGGGGTTGTTTGTTACTTTCGTTGCACTAACTTAAAAAAAATCCTAACTACATTTTAAAGCTATTTAATATAAAATAAATGAAAAAAAATCCCCAACGTGTACAGTACTGTATGTTTTTGGATGCATCTCGCTGGGTGTGGGCGGGGCTGGGTGTCTTTCCACGTCAAAGCCACGCCCCCTCATGGCATCAGTGACGCGGGACTCCGCCCTCTTCTTATTGAAACAATTTAACATGGCGCCCTACTCGCTACAAACTGCAAGATTTACAGGAGAGCGCTGGAACTTGTCCGCTGTCCCCACAGACGGGATTGTTAGATGAGAATACCCGAGGAAACCATTTGATAAAGGCGTGAAAGACCACGGGGAGTCTGCCGCACACTGGCAGGTTTAATAGCACTCCTGATTGGGATAGTGTAGGATTTCCAGTTCATCCCTTCTCATATGTTCTCCCTGCTGGTATATTATTATGAGTGCCTGTACGGGGTGAAAGCAAACGTGGCCATGTGATGTACATCTGCAGAAGAGCGTGTGACTGATGACATGCGTGTGGTGCCTGTGTGTGGTTCAGGATGCTGATGAGGTGCAGATCATGGAGCAGGTGACGGGCAGCGGGAGGACAGAGGAGGATGAGCGCAGGCTGATCAGAGCGCGCGCTTCTGCAGCTCGGTCTGTGGGAAGCCAGGATGGCTCCTCGAAGTTTGTCTACGTCCTCTCGGTATTCTCCGCTCTGGGCGGCTTCCTCTTCGGCTATGACACCGGGGTGGTGTCCGGGGCCATGCTTTTGCTCAAGAAAGAGATGAACCTGAGCGCGTTGTGGCAGGAGTTGCTGGTGTCCAGCACCGTGGGGGCAGCGGCTCTCTCAGCTCTAGCAGGCGGATACCTCAACGGGCTGTACGGCCGCCGGAAGTGCATCATGCTGGCCAGCTTCGTTTTCACTGTAGGGGGGATGATTTTGAGCCTGGCACCTGATAAAGTGGTTCTTCTTCTCGGCAGGCTTACTGTCGGGCTTGGTATAGGTAAGTCACGTTGTACAGTGGAAAACTTGGTTTGCGAGACGTACTCGTAATCCAAATCACTCGTATGTCAAAGCAGGTTTCCCCATAAGAAAGAATGGAAACTCAGATAATTCGTACCACAACCCAGAAATATTTATATAAAAACTAGCTGATTAGCCAGTGGCTTCACTCACTGAGTGAAAGGGAAAAAAAATAAAATGCAGTATTTATAAAATAAGTTTGTTAGTTACCAATTTTATTTTTCAACAAATAGTGGTCATAAGTCACTTCCGTTTCAAACGCGAAAAGAATCTGATATATTTAGATCAAAGTTTTCTTGAGTAATTACTTAGCAAATAGGTGTTTACTTCTTTTCATAATCAGGAAAATAACTCTCACACAAATAATAACAATTCGTAAAGTTGTGTTCTGTGGTCATACGTAATTTCTGTTTCAAACGCAAAAAGAATTTTATACATATAGATGATTAATACAAAATATAATGCAAACTAAGGCTTCGCAAACTTAGCGTTCATGAGTCAGTCTATTTATAGTCTCTATAATTAGTCCTAACGCAGAACACCTGTGGTAACCCGCATGGCGCAAATCTATCTTTGAACAGCGTGAGTCCTCTGGCATGCACCGCTATTGGGAGTGCCCGAAACGGGTATGATGCACGTGTGCTCCATGTGGGCAGATCCATGACAGAGAGCAGGAGAAAGGAGGAGGATTATTTTGTGTTACTTTCACTACAACTCATGGAATCACTGCAGTCTGTCGGCTCACTGGAACATTTTTCTTTTCATGCGACTTTAACAAGGAAACAATCCGATGATTGCTGCTTTTGCCTCCTTTTGAGGTTTGTGCGGAAATGCGACATTGCATTGTCATTAAACAGATGAGTGAGCACACACACCAATGGTATATGCTAGCGCAGAAGCCAAAATCCTGCAGTGAATGAGTGAGAGAAGTTGTGATCACGTGAGGCTCAGCAGACGAATACTACTCGTATTGCAAAACCTCGCTTGTTGACCAAGTCAAAATTTCTTCAAAATTTTGCTCATCTTGTGAAACACTCGCAGACCAAGTAACTTGCAATCCAAGGTTCCACTGTATTTGAATCACCACAAAGTAAAATGACACCGGACACCTGAATATGTGTTGGTTTACCCCCAATAGGTATAGCCTCTATGACCGTGCCGGTCTACATAGCTGAAGTGTCTCCTCCACACCTCCGGGGTCAGCTGGTCACCATCAACACCCTGTTTATTACAGGAGGGCAGTTCATCGCCAGCTTGGTGGATGGAGTCTTCAGTTACGTGGAGCACAATGGCTGGAGGTATAAAGCACCAGAGTCCCATTCCAGATCCGGGAGAACCCTGAATCTTTTGGTGTTTTTTCTGTTAAGGGACTGTTGATGAGCTAATCGGTTAGATCATGGGTACTAAAGCAGGAAAAACAAACTGGACAGGTGCTGGACTACTGGACAAGAGTGTGACAGCCACTGCTTTAGTGATAATGGAAGTACAATTTTTTTTGGAGAGGATGAAGGTCAAGTAGAAATATATAAAATAACAAGAAGAATAAACAAAAATAAATAAATAAGAAGAGGTGCTGAGGGGAACGGGACAATTAGAGAAAGCTAGGCTAAGAAATTCATATTGTTTAGAGATGCTAGTACTGACTTGTGACAGTAATTGAAGTTTTGAACTGGAGTTACTGTGGTCAAAAGCAGTGGAGTTGCTACAGTGAAATTGTGGTAGCACAGTAAGCATATGCTTTAAATTATTACAGGGCATCTGCTTTAAGAATGAGGGGGCAAGTCTTGTTCTCATTTTTACAAAGTTTTTTTTTTTTATCTTTAATGGGGCACAAATGCGTTTGTGGATAATGGTAACCCACATATTAAATGCAGTGTGTGTGTGTGTGTGTGTGTGTGTGTGTGTGTGTGTGTGTGTGTATTTGTGTGTGCGTGTGCTCCATATGTATCCAAATGTTCCATAGATATATGCTGGGTCTGTCAGTGGTCCCTGCTGTGCTGCAGTTTTTTGGATTCTTCTTCTTCTTGCCCGAGAGTCCTCGCTGGCTCTTGCAGAAAGGCGATTCTCAGCAGGCCCATGAGGTTCTCACAAAGATCCGAGCCACCGAGAACGTGAGCGAAGAGTATGACAGTATCAAGGGCATTATTGAAGAGGAGGAAAAGGAAACAGGAGGTGAATACCACCTCAGGATTCAGGTTTCAACCAGAACCTACAGAGTTAGGAGCAGTTCTCAGATTTGCAACTATGTGGGCATTGAGCAATAGATATAACACCTCGGCATCATTCCTTCAAAGATGTAACATTCTGCATTTTCTCGACTTTTTGTCAGAGGGCCCAGTTCTGTTCCGTATCCTGGCCTGTGCTCCTGTCCGGAGAGCCCTCATTGTGGGATGTGGCCTTCAGATGTTCCAGCAGCTCTCTGGGATTAACACTGTAATGTAAGACATTCACTATTTGTACACTGCTGATGAGAGTGGCCAGTCTTCAGTGAAAAGCCAGTTTGCTGTTGAATGTTGCTGTAAGAATATTAGCAGTTAATGTAGGTAACTACTTTGAACGAGAGATTGCCAGACGCTTTGTCTAGGCCTGACCTTTCTGGTCCTTTAAGAATGGAGTTAGGTTGTAACCTTTTTCACTGAAGTAGTGCAGAACTCAAAAAAGAAATACTTTTTGTTGTATAGGATTGGTCATATTTTAACTGATGTTAACTGAGGTTTTCTATCTCCAATTTTGTTGTAGCTAAAGAAGACCGCATACAAGGCATTTAACATGATGTGCAAGTACAGTATAGTGAGGAGAAAATATTTCCATATGCCAGTTTGTTAAGAAGTTTGGGTCTTTTTTGAAGAGCATGGTCAGCCCGAGCCTTGGAGAGGTGGGCATTCCTCAAGAGCCCAACAGTAGCAACTTAGGATTTGGACTCCTCAATCTCACCTTGAAGTTAGCAAGCTAAAACCTTAACTGCTCAGACCCCACTGCCCAGATAAGCATAGAGCTTGAACCACTGAAAGTAGCTGGAGTCTTAACAAATGGTTACAAAAAGTACAAAATGGTATCACTTGTTCAGCAATTCTTCATCTATATCACATCTTCACATTAGCACATCTGTCATCAAAATGTCTTTTATGTGCTAACTTTACAGAGCTCCAGTGAGTGAAAAAGTAATCTTAATTATCTAGTGTGAAACATTCCTTGAATCAGGAAAGCGCATAAATAGGTGTTATAGCTGCAGTCACAAGGCAGCAGAGATCAAAGTTCACTGGTCTCTGCATGTTCTGCTATATTGTTTAGTGAACTCCTCTGTGGTTCCATGTGAAAACCCATATGTGCATGTCATATTGTCCTAGGTAAATGCTATGGCCAGCTCTGCATCCTCGTTTGTTCATCAAAGCTTCAAGATTTTTTTTTCTTTTTTCGAAAACTAAAAGAAAAGGAAGCAAAATTTGATGATTGTTTAGTTGCAGGAATGGTCACAGCTGGTCAGACCACTTCTCATTTGAAATTTTTCCGTTTGTCAGGAAGTCTTGTACTGCTAACAGAGACCAAATAACTACAAAACGGTATAAATGCTTGTTTCAAATAATTTGGAGAGGTTAAATAATTCTAACATTTTTTTTAGACATCACATTTATGTTGGTTAAAACAACATATTCTTGGGCCTTCCAAAACACTTTAATTCCATACAAGTCGACTCTATTCAAGCAATCATGTGACCATAATCGCAAATTTTAAGTTTTCTAATTATAACTAAATAGGCATATTAGACATGGTGTATCAGTTTCACCCTAAATTCAATATTATGACTTCATGACATGTAATAGGCATATCAAAGGCTATAACACTCTAACGGCTCATTTATGGAAGCCAGTGTATTTTAGCTGTGTTAGGCTGTGCTACAAAGTTGCTTGGGGCAACTTTCCTATTTGCCCAGTGCTTGGTATTTCCCATTCCCATATTACAAACATTAGACACATCTCTCATTGAATCACAGAATACCATTTGAAAGAGCAGCTTTGAGACTGTTTTGGGGTGGGGTAGTGGTAGCGGATGTAATTTAAGAAAAAAATGTTCTTGTTCCCTAGTTATGATATATTTATTATGGAAACTTAAGAGACTTTGCATGGCCTAATCATGATGAATTACAGAGTCTCTTCCTGTTTTCTTAGGTACTATAGTGCTACAATTTTGCAGATGGCAGGAGTGCGGGATGATAAGACAGCCATCTGGCTTTCGGCTGCTACGGCATTCACCAATTTCCTGTTTACACTGGTGGGCGTTTGGCTGGTGGAGCGGGTGGGTCGCAGAAAGCTGACTCTGGGCAGCATTGTTGGTGAGGACACAGCCTCAATGAAAACTTCACATTTGTGCAGTATATGTCTACAAAAGTGCTCTAGGCCTTCCAAGAGCAATGAAACATAAAGTTATAACTCGGTCTTAGACATTCACATAAGGTGGTTACTGATTCCCTATATTGTGGTAATCTGTAGGGCTGCACAAAATATATTTTAATACTGTGAATTAATCCACAAATAATCAGTTAATTGACTCTTCATGGAATGGCTTGAACAAATACCATTTGGCTTTTTGTTTAGTATTTTTTTCAATAATTTAGTGTAAAACTATGAGGAGCTAAATACTTAATATCTCACTCAAAAAAGTTTGGACTTTAATGGTTCTTTCTTTCCACAGCTTTACTTAAAAGGTAAAAAATTGTATAGACAGTCATTTATTTCAACAAGTCAAACAGGCTAAAAATGTAAAACTAAACATAAGTTATGCTGTTACATCTAAAAAAAAAATATCGTCTTCCCCAAACTGTTGGCACAAAAACAAAGTTGGAAGCACATGCCTGTCTAGGATGTCTCTCTATGCGGTTGTATTACAATTTCCCTTCACAGGAACTAAAGGCCTAGTCAAAACAGGTTCTGACTTAACAGTGTGCACAAATTGGGATTGATGAAGACATGTTTTTTCAAGGTTGGTGTGGAAAACCCCGAACCCCACTGAACACCTTTGCAATGAGCTGGAACACTGACTGCACCTCAGGCTTTCTCACCTGACATCATTCCCTGACCTCACGAATGCTCTTATGTCTGAATGAGCACAAATCCCCACAGCCACACTCCAAAATCTAGTGGAAAGCCTTCCCAGAAGAGTGAAGGTCATTATAACAGAAAAGGGGGATTAAATCTGAAATGGGATGTTCAAAAAGCACACGGTATGATGGTGAGGTGTGCACTTTTGGCCCTATAGTGCATCAGGCTGCTTGAATGAAATGAAATATGATGCCATAAAGTCAGCTGTTTTAGTATCTTTCATCCAGCAAGCACAACCTTTTAGCTGCTTTCATTTTTATCCTCATAGGTGTCTCCATTTTGTGCAGTTTTCATTGTGATGTACCTTTTTCCTTTTTGGAGTTAAACAAGTTTTGTTTTGGCTTTTTAATTAAATTCCTCTCTCTCATTGTCACCATCATTATTGGTCATCATCATTATCATCTGTGAAAGAGAGAGAAAAACATCTCACCATCTTGAATCATGAACCTCAACAGGAAACGTCCTTTTATCCTCTGTTGGTCTGAAGGCTCCCTATGGCCATCGTTTTATTTAAGCATGAAGCCTGGATGTTAGAAATGAAATCTGTCAGTCTGTGTCTGTGTTCTTTAAATATGCCTCAGAAGTGTTGGGCCTAAAAACAGTTTTGCACACCGTGATCTGTGGTACAGTACTACCACACAGTGGCTTCAGTATGGTATTACAGTCTACTCAAAAATAGAGGCTTACATTTCTATCATTTGTTAAGTAAATAATAGTCAAATAAAAAAACATAATATTTTTTATTCAACGTTATTGATTTTTCAGACCTAATAATGTGTATGGCATATATGGTGTACTGCATTTCTCAGGTACTAGTGCCAGTCTCGCTGTCTTGGCTGTGGGATTCCTACTTTCTGCTCAGGCTTCCCCTCCAGTGACCTTTCACCCTAGTGATCCCACTTCACCTAACTCAACCTGCGCACAATATGGGTGAGTCAGTGGTCTGTATTTAATTTGTACTAGTACAGTCTGAATATGTGTATTAACAGTGTATGTTGTTTTTACTAATTGCGTATAATAATTTGAATATATGCCTTCCCACATACTTTTTTCCCTTAGATTTTGTGAACAATGTATGCTGGATCCAAACTGTGGCTTTTGTTACTCTAAAAATGCCTCAAACACATCAGATTCTTCTTGTGAGCCAGTTGATCCAGCCAACACAGAGCAAGCAGCAAGTGGCAGGTTTGTTTTGTGTTTTCTGATAGTCTTGCATGAACAGCCTTTATTTTCCCTTGTAATTTAATTTGTCTAGTACATATGATTTATTCTTTATCCAGGTGCTTCAATCGTACTCAAGAAAACCCAAGTGCATTATGGGCCTACAACTACTGCCCAACCTCCTATTCCTGGGTAGTATTGCTGGGTCTCATCCTTTACTTGGCCTTCTTTGCTCCAGGTTAGAACAGCCTTAATCCACTTGTAATGCCTCATTATGAAATTTACTCACTAGACTGAATTTGTGTAACTACAAATACAGTACATAGCCAAAGGTATGTGGACACCTGACCATTACCCCCCCCCCCCCGCCCCCCTTGTGGACCTTCCCTTAAACATTGGAGCCTCAAAATTGGAAGGACGCAACTGACGAGAATATCTTTGTATGCTATAGCATTTGGATTTTCCTTCAGGGGCCCAGACCTTTCCCAGTATGACAGTGCCCCATATACAGAGAGAGGCCCATAAAGTCATGGTTGGCCAAGTTTGGAGTGAGAATCACAAAGCCCTGACCGCAGCTCTGATGAACATCTTTGGGATGTGCTGGAATGCTGATTTGATGCTAGGCCCCCTCACACATCAGCTCCTGAGTTCACTAATGCTCTTGTTGCTGAATGGACATGGCCGTGCTCCAGAATCTAGAGCAAAGCCTTCCCAGAAGAGTGGAGGTCATTTCAACAGCAGCCTGTTAATTGTTAATCTGACATAGGATGTTTTAAAAAGTACTTGATATGGTGGTGAGGTGTTCACAAACTTTTGACCAATGAAAAAATTGCTTTCTACTGCTAATTACTAATTGATACAAAATACATCCGGGTGTGTGTCTGAATGTGTGCGTGTGCCTGCCTGAAGGGATGGGGCCCATGCCATGGACAGTAAATTCTGAGATTTATCCACTATGGGCACGGAGCACAGGCAATGCCTGCTCTGCTGGCGTCAACTGGATCTTCAATGTCCTTGTGTCTCTGACGTTCCTCCATGTGGCTGAGTACCTCACATACTATGGTAAGAATCGTCCCTAATACTCATACCTGCTGCTGACTTCTTTTACTGTATATAAAACTTAACACATAGAAAATGAACAGTCCTCTGTTTGTGGGAATAACTGTATGCTGTCCATTCAAAAATCTTTTACTGCCCTGAATCTCATAAATCACCTTTTTGTAAAGTCAAGTCACTGTAGATTTTAATGTTTTTGTAGAAGGCTACTCGTTCCTTTTAGTTAGTAAAGATTTTTTATGTATTCATTTCAGATTGCTTGTATTGTTGTAATGTATTTAGAATCACTTTTTTCATATTTGCTCTCCTTTTCTAGGTGCATTTTTCCTGTACACAGTCCTGGCTGTGCTTGGCTTCCTCTTTGTGTTGGGCTGTTTACCAGAAACCAAGGGTCTCATGTTGGAGGACATAGAGACTCTGTTTAGCAGGCGGCTCTGCACCTGCGGCACACTGGGTGGCCAACACGCACATTACGTCAGGGTAAAAGGGGGCAACCGTCTCTCTGATGAAGACATCTCTGAGGGGGAGTAGTTTTATGGGCACTTGCTTTCTGCCTTTTATTTATTTCTGTCAGGTGTCAAATTCCAGGTGTTGATCTCAGTTTTCACAGCCTCTCTGGACTGTGGGTCCCCATGACGTTCCAGCAAATCAGTGTTCTTGCTGACTAAGAACTGGAAACAAATTTGCTTTGCGTCCTGTAGATTTTAGGTCCATTCTCTCTTTTTTTTTTTATTTCAAGGAACTGTTGGGAGTCTTGAACAAAATTTTCTGGTTATGGTACAGAATATTACTTCCTCTTTTATAACTACATTCCCAAAAGATAAGACACATGAGCTGCTGGCTTTCTCTGGTATGTGGTGATGGGTTAGGGTTCAATTCTGGTACCACTTCTACATTATATTAAATCTGTGTAAAGTACTCAATATTATATTTTTGTCACCTGACTAAACTTGGCAGTTTTTAATGTTGTAGCCTCATTTGGAGTTGGGAAAATTGCACTATGGGACACTGGAACCAGAGGAAGGAATTGCTTACATATCAGTAAGTACTATAAATAATTATTAGTGGGTTTGGGGTTTTTTTTTTGTTTGTTTTTTTTTTTACTTTTGGTATTGTTTCCAAGCTCACAATTTTATATCTTTTTGTGGAAAAATATATAGATAAAAATGTACTGGAAAGGTAGAATTAAAACATTGTTTTTATTCCTGTATTTCTATCTTCTGCTGCAGCTACAATAATGGTGCAGCTATACCTGGACTTGCCTTTCGAGAACTATGAACAGCGTATTTGAGATCATGATCAGTGAACCGACACATTTGTTTTTAACTATACGCATAAATGCATACTAGCAACTCTTAGGTCTTGGTGTAATCTAGTTGAAACTAGAATCTCTGTCTGAGCCTCTGGTTTGGGGGATAAAATCATGCTTTACAAGTGTTTTACAAGTCTGACAGTCATAAGTTAATTATTACATTGAGTTGGGGAGAAAATCGCAACTTGGTCCTTTAAGGAATGGAATTTAGTTCATGATGTTGATTATTGTTTCATTAAGCTAGATTAATGGTTTCCAAGAACATGAAGAGTAATCTAAGCCCCCTTTAAAATGAATGGACAAACCCCTCAATTCTCCAAATTGTGTAAATGAAATGTACATATGATATATGTAGTATGCATATTTTATATACACAGTATATACTGTATATTTTTTTTAAAGTTCGCATAATGATCTGGCCACAGATCTTCTGCAGCATCTTTACTGGCCGCTAGGGACCATGAACCCTCTGTTGGAAACCCAGGCGTTGGATATTGCCCAGCAATGACAAACACAAAATACCAGCCTGTTGTATAGACTGTCTCTTATTATATCATTAATGGTACAACTTCATATAGACAAAACTGTGTTCACCTTTTTTCTATTGAATAAAATGTTTGAAATGAACTAATTTCATTGTCTTTGTAGCTGCTGATAACAGAATGTTTCTCCACCTCTGGCTTGCTGAAATCTGTTGAGCTTTGGGGCTGAGTAACCTCTTTAACCATTACAACACTGATGCCAGAGAAACGATGCAGGGTGTTTGTTGTAGTAATAAATGGTTAGTAGTTTGGCAAGATGGAGATCTCCCCTCCACATGCAGTGTGACTAATACCCAGCATTTCACTTTCACTAGCCAACTGTCTAGTCACACAAGTGCTGCTCCTCTCAGTACAGTGTAGCTCTGTCTGTAAATGGAACCTGAGAGTTGGTAACTAGACACCTTAATTTGGAATGAGGTCAAACATGTGGTGCTCAGCGCTGTTCTCTTCACTATGGTGTCTGTCACTGTAAAGCATTTCAGAGTCTGGTAAACTTTAATAAAGTGGGCAAAGCTCCTATGTGGGTCAGGCATAATGTGGAGGAGAAAGGGGTCAAAACATGTCATCCCAGTATCATAAATGTAAACACATTGTATGCATGTTGCTCTGCCAGGAAAATCATGTCCAATTGTACATTTGTTATAAAAGGTTACCGTTATTTAAAATTTTAACTACTGTTCACTTAAAGGTCCCTCAGAATGCCTTAAGGTCCAGTTATGTACTGTAGTGTTCCTCTGCAATTGCTTGTTCTTCTACACTGCTTGTGTGACTAGATGTGGGTAAGCCACATGGGTTAGCTTAATTCCACCACAATACCACTTGCTCATAAGTTTTCTCTCTCTCTCTCTCAGTCCTCTTCTCCCAATCTCTCTCACTTTCATTTTGTCAAAATAGAAAAATGGGTGTGTTTTTCATAAGCACAAGAATACATTTTTTTTATACATACAAAGATGGAGCAACCAGGGTGGCACAGTGGTGCGCTGGTTAGCACTGTCGCCTCACAGCAAGAAGGTCCTGGTTCGATCCCTGGGGTCGACCTGGATGCCTTTCTGTGTGGAGTTTGCATGTTTTCCCTGTGTCCTTGTGGGTTTCCTCCAGGTACTCCTGTTTCCTCCAGCAGTCCAAAGACATGCACAGAGGGGATTAGGCTGATTGGCTGCTCTAAATTGCCTGTAGGTCTGAACGGTTGTCTCTGTGCGTTGGCCCTGCAGTGGATTAGCGACCTGCCCAGGGTATACCCCACACATCTTACCTGAAGTCAGCTGGGATTGGCTCTAGCTCCCCGCTGCGATGCTGAACAGGATTAAGTGGAGTGACTGAGTCCATCATGTGGGGTAACCTCTGCATTTAGCATCAGTGAATTGGGGTGGACATTGTGATCAGAGCACTGTGGTGCTTGTGCATTAATGGGACATAGAGATATAAGGAAGCACTGGAGAGTTCTACACTATGTACAGTACATACAACTAGGTGACAAAGGAAAAGGTGCAGAGTTTGTCTACTTGTCCCTCTTTAAGGACAGCTCACTGCAAAATCAGTACAAGACCACTCTTCACCTTAACTTGACATTACAGTGGGAGGACCTGTCCCTCCACCGCATAACACAGCCCATTTTTTCCTCCTGTATGCATGCACGGATGAAATGTGGCACAGATTTGAGTTATTACGTCACCGGTGAGGAGCCCGGTTCAGTGGGCGGGGCTTGGTGACGCATTGCGGCTCGGAGTTGAGGCACGGTCGGCGCGTGAGTGAGGGGACGCCGCGGCACTGAGCGGACGCGCGTGAATCATGAGCTCAGCATGCACAGAGAGCAGAGCAGCATTCCCTCCACGCCTGCCTTTAAATCATAGCTGGTAAAAACAACAACAACAACAACAACAACATGGCAGGAGTCAGACGGAGGTGAGCTCCGCGTAGCGCGTGCGCTCGCTCGCTCTGTCACACGCCTGCGGCGGGGATCAGTCCGATCCGCTTGCTCCTGTGGATCGTTGGGGATCGATAAGGCTTCTGGAAACGACGGATCCGATCATGACCAGCAGCGGACAGGACGAGAGTTCAGTTCGGGTCGCGCTCAGGTATGACGTCTGTATGATCGTGAGTGCTTGGGTGCTTGTCGCGTGCTCGGTGCGTGTATAATAATAACAACCTGCACGCATCTCTAAAGCCTGTCCGTGAGCGCGTGCGGAGCCGCCCGGTAAGCGGGCCTGCCGCGTCCTCATAAAGCGCTGCTGCGCTGCTGCACCCCCCCCCCGCCCGTCACAGGCACTGCCCGTGGGCCTCTGGACTGACACTGACGTTATGCACATCATGCACTTATGCGTTCTGTGGCTCACGGTACGGTGTCGCGTGCCACACACACACACGCAGATCTGGCTCATGGGAAGCGTGTGTGTTTATCTGAAGGCCCCGGCAGGCAGGTGCATGGTCTGGGAGTCACACTTGACAGAGCTGAGTGTTTGGACTGCGTTATAAATCAAGGCTTGAAGCCACAGCAGACGGTTGAGCGACGGTTAGTCGATGAAAGAGCAGCTTTATGGGCAGACTGCTCTTCTACAGCGCACACAAGACAGTGGGACGTGGTCCTTACAGTGCTGTGAAATCACTCTAGGTGTTTCAGAGCTGGGTCTGGGCTTTAGTGCTGTGGAGGGCGGTGTGATACCCTGGATCTAGAAACAAAGACAAAAATAGGTTCAGGGCTCTGGGATTAATTGTGTACTTGGTCAGGTGTGGGAAAGCAGTTGCATGTTTTGATGACTCATCCTGGACTAGTGTGATGTCTGTCCAATGAAACGCTCTATATAGACTGGAGCTATATGTGTATGCGTGCCACCCCCCAGAGTGGATGTCTCGCTGTACAACAATAGCAGCTCCCTGGCAGCGAGAATGATTCTTGGAACCGGTTAAAACAAAATTCAGTTTTGCTCTTTGAGCTCTTGACTGTCCTGCATTTTGGGTAAGGTGGGTTAGATTTGGTAAGGAGTGTGGGCCATTTTAAATGGTAAAAGCTACAATCTATGGAATTTATTTTGTGTGCCTTTTGTTTCTGTTATGAACGATCACTTTTTAAACACTAAACAAATGATCTCATCAGAGCAGATTACCAGCAGCATGTACAGGTTTTTGGACCAGGGTTGGGGAAGCTGAGGTAAGAACGTGCGTGATGTATGAGGAGAGTTGCAAAATGGATTACATCAAAACTAATAGAGGAGGTTCATTTCAAAGTTGGCATGCCGCCACCCATGTGGCCACAACCAGAGTGGTCATAAAACATGTTTCATAAAACGGATTTATTTATCCTGCACGAAGTCAAATGTTCTCCTCGAAAGACCTTGTTTTGGTTTTTGACTAAGTGCTCTGTTGACATTCAGGGAACTGCAGTAACAGAATTAACACAAGTTAATTTAAGAGCTCTTTGTTTGAATCGTTAGGCAAAAATCATCTAATCAGCTTTTATAAATATGGTATTTGCATGTCACTGAATATAGACTATACATGTTAGCCCAACATATTGCTTAAAAGTAGGAAAATAATAAAGATGAAACAATGAATCAGTTTGACCTTATCGTTCGGTCTTAAAACCACAAATTGGCAGGTAGAACATTATACTTACAAGGTCTCAAATAGATACATGTGCTGGAATCATTTTTACAGTCAGTGCAGCATTTTTTAAAGAAAGCTTTTCAGGATGTGTTTTTTTCCCCCCAGATTGAATGAATCTGATAAATTAGTCAAAGTAGTTGAAGATGCTCATAACTATTATTGGTCTAGATACACCAGTGTGTGTGTGCGTGCGTGCGTGTGCATGCATGCGCGATAGTGTGGGAAAAGGAGCTGACAGTGTAAACTGTCTCCATGCTCCTGTTAAAACAGGCTCAGCATCAGCTCATACAAGGTTTCCAAAAGTATAATGTATATCCTTGAAGGCATTTTCATAAAACAAATCATGGTGATGAATGATAAGTGGACTACATGGAATGTGAAATGAATGATGTGAAATTCTAAAGCCTAAGGAGAAAAACTTTAAGTTAAATATTTTTTTGTTCATTTATGTAACAAGGAATAGGGAAAGAAAGCTAGAATAATGAGCTCCAACATTGAGTCGGTTACTCACTTACACAGACATCGTCACTGGGCAGGTTTGCTTTTACAGTTTCTTTTTTCCAGTGTTCTCAATGCTTTCCTAACAGTGACCCATATATGCTCAGAAAAGCTGTCATAACATAATTTATCATGACAGATTATCATGTAGCACATCATAAGGTTCCTTTATTTCTCTTGCAGTCTAAAAGCATGTACCATAATAAGTCTAGTAACACATCAGTCCTCTGCTTAGTGTTAATTAGTGTTATGGAGTGTCTCATTAAGTGCTTTGTACATGGCTGATGTTGAGGGCATGACTGACTTGCTGAACCAGCTCCATGTTTAGTAACAGCATCATGGGAAAATCACACTATAGGCGAGTTACTGTAAGGTCTATGAGAAACTGGTGTTGTAGGGCAGGTCAGTTTAGTTTGTGTTTCTAGTCAGTGGACAGGTGTGTGTGACATCTCCATAGTGACACGAGTGAGACAGTTAGTGAGTGAGTCAGCAACTCAGAGGCAGCATAAATGTCCTTGGCTCTGCAGCGTCAGATGTGAGTAGATCACATGATCAGTCTCTGCTCGCAGAATGGCCACGTCTCCTCTCATCCTCTGATCTGTCATGGAGCAAAACGGATCTGGTCATGAGGACATAGAGTATGGAAGATGTACAGTTGTCTGTTTATTGCTGCATGTTATGATGCAGTTTGAACGAATGTAACAAATTTTTTAATGGTCTTTATATATTTTGGCCCACATGTATATCATGTTCCATAGTCATGCTTTAGTAAACGGAGATATTTTGGTTTCTACAAAGAAACTGAAATGGAAATTAATCTTGGACGACCCCCCCCCGGCCCCCGGTGAAATAAGAAAGCAGTACTACATGTACACACGAACATAAGAACTTGTATTGCTACATCTACTAGAGACATGATCAATGTAAAGCTGAAAGGAATCAAGTGCACTGAATGAAGTCCCCCCCCTTAAAAAAAAAACATATATTACTATCTACATCAAGTAAATAATTACTATGCCCTGATTTTCACCTGTCTGGTAGCTATAAAGAGACAAATTCTGCAATGTCATTATAGCGTACATCTAAATCTAATCAAAGATGGAGCTGTAGCTCCTTGACATTTTTTATATGAGTCACAGTACTACAATAAATATTGTTCACTAAGTAAAGGACTGTTCATATAATTCATATAGTTTCCTAAAAAAAAAAGGAGCAAATGTCCATACACAGATTGGACTGCATTCTAGTCACTGCACAGCCTGCATTTAAACGGAAGACACCCCAAAATAAACTCCAACCACTGAAAGGCTTTAGACTTCAAACAGTCTGGCCCTTTCTCATGTCTTTTTTTTTTTTTGTTTGCTTTTTTTTTTCCCTTTTGCCTCCTTAAGTGTGTCAAAACTATGTCATTGTGGATTCTCCTGACCACATGTGCCGTCTCATTCCAGGTTTTGACACAGATTGGAGGGTGATTCTCCACTGGAACATGCCTAAAATGCAGCATTTATATGCAGAATAGGTTGGGAATAATTATATAGTTACTTCCATGTGCTTACCACACCCAAACTCGCCTCCATTTGGTTGCTCTTGCTTGTTTCATGCCCTTTTCCTTATTGAATGCTCTTCTCATGCATGTTGTGTGATCAGCTTGTGTCTGTCTTTTCTCAGCACATTAAGAGTTTCTTGTGTGTTTAGTGGGTTAGGCCCAATTAATAGAATCTATTAACACTGCACCTACATGGCCACACATACCAAAAATATCTGTCGGTCACCCTTCGTTCCCTGCCCATATTTAACCATTGCACTGATCACTTCACGCACCTAAAGCACACGGTTGACACATGATCGGTTCATGCTATCCCCCTGTGAGGATCATGCATAGCCTATGGAATTATGAGCCCATTTTTCACACATAACACTTTGCTTCAGTACACATTCATGCTGTTGTCTGTTCCAGAATGAGATCAGTTTTCTTGCTCAGACCAGTGAAATTATCTGATTAAAATGTCTACAGACATTAGCTTTTGATGAGGACACACATTTAGTCCGAGTAATAACATGCAGTTATTCCTGGTTGTGTCATGAGCTAGTAAATCTGTTGTTTTGAAAAGCTTGGAGGACTTGGTGTGAATTTTAAGTCTTTAAAATTCTTGTTTTAAAGGTGTAAAGTATTCCCTTTTGGAACAAATAGCTATAAAAGTGCCAAATAAGTTCTCTCCATGGCGATCGATGATAACATTTAGCCTCTTGTGTTTCTAGCACAGCTATTAGAAGCTATGTATTGTTGTTAGAGTTATACTAATATGCTGTTACTACCCATTTAATTCTAAATAAAAGTAACCGGTTTTCTTTTTTGGTTTATAAACTGGTTTAAGAGCAAGAACCTGGACGTACAGGAATGTCAAATAGTCTACACTTTTGAGGAACAATGTACATTATGTAGCTAACGGGTAGCATAAGATTAGCTAGCTATTACTGATCAAGGATTAATATCATTCTGTACTCGTAAAAAAAGTTTGTATTTGACATTAACTGTTTTATTTATGATAAAAGCCATGCACATAGAGTATGTTGAGCTTAAATGTTGATGTGCATTACACAGGAATAGATCTGTAAAAGATGCCCCCCCCCCCAAAAAAAAAACCCCGATTAATAGACTGGCTTATTTGATCTATGATTAATTTAAATCATATAAGTTAAATACATTTTATATTTAAGATTTATAAAATATGGACATTGCTGTCACCAAAATGTACGACAGTGTCCTAGCTCATATCTGCTATAGTGTGTCTTTTTTTTTTGGGGGGGGGGGGGGGGGGGG